>BSBK01005159.1:265000-362500 GCA_027943335.1 Chamaecyparis obtusa | reverse complement strand
CTACAACCTTCTAAATGACAGATACACACTATATCTGGATCTTGGTGAGCTGCGCTTTGACCTGCTGTCTGGATCAATTCCAATGTATAGCACAAATACTTTACTTAGTCACATAGACCTTCTTCTGATGGCTCAACACTTCACACACTCTGCTCTACTCTTCACTATCAACTCTGAACCACACTCTAGCAATCACAAATGACTACCTATAAATATATTTCCTCTAAATGATATAATCAAGTCAGCCTATTGGAACCACCTTGAAATCATATTAGAGAAGTCATAAAAAACTAATAATAATTCAGTCAGCTCTACTAAGCACACAACACATTCTGGGACCTGTCCAATAATTATAATTGTAGATGCATGCTACACACTGTCAGCTCTACCAAAATAACTAGATCTTTCTCCTCAAGCTAAATTACATCATGCGCTCTTTGTTGAAAACTGTAATTGAAGCAATTGTTGTATTGTCATTGATGTCAAACCTTAACTAGTAAGACTATTGCTATCTAAGAAAGCACTATATCTATTTGATTATTGTGAAGAGGATAGGAAAGGTTGGTAACAATAGAACCTAAGGAAAGGTTGAGTTATCTTGATACTTCAATGAGTACTTGATTATGTGGCACAATGATAAGATAATGTATTGTTTATCTAAGTAAGAATGAAGACTAAACTAGAAGGCTTAACTAAGCAAAAGTGAAGAAATCTAGCTTAAGCCGAGTGATGCTAGTGTCGATCGAGATAGCATATGTTGAGTAAATTGAGTGTCGACCAAACATCAGTATTAGCCGAGGAAACAATTTTTGAGGTGACCGAGCTTTCTAATGAAGACCAAGGAGTTGAAAACTGTATTGACCGAGCATCAACAATTTACATTTGAGGAAGAATTCAGATTTCCAGCCGACATAGTTGAATTCTTGGATTATGTAAAATGTGTTGACTTTATTTATTGATTGTATGGAAGCATTTAGTGCACTGTAAAATATTTTATTGTAAATCTATTAAGATATTTGAGATATTTCTAGAAGGATACACGAAGAACATAAAGTTGGAAGGATTCGATGAATCTGACCTAACCCTAAGATCTACAAAGGAGATTAAGCGACAAAAGATGTATTGACCTAATTGAGGAAAGTATTAAGGAAACCTAAGCATGAGGTTGAAGAAGAGAGGATGTTGGAAGTATTGTTCATGTTATTGACTATCTAAGTAGAAAAGGTTGAAGCATAAGTGTTGTGACTGCTTGAAGAGATTTTTAAGAAGATCAATGATGGAGATGGTAAAGGTTCATAGTCAGTAAGCCAGCATATGTGTATGGAATTGGATCTGATATTTGCAAAGTGAGTTTTATGTTTTTTAGATCAATATTACTGTTACTTTCTAACCATTGTATCAGTCAAAATACTTTTAACAGAGGTTGAACTAATAGTCATTTGTATAAATCCTTTGAACAAGGTTGCAATCTAATGGGATGCATTTAAGTCCTATAACAAGGTGCACTTTTAACAGAGTGGTTTAAATCCTTTAACTGGGTCACACCTGACAGTGTGTTTGTAACCTTTGACAGGGTTGGATTTTCACAGAGCTCACTTCAGAAGAGTGAAAATAATAGTAACATGTTACAAAGTGGTTTTTCCCAAATTGGGTTTCCACTATAAATCCCAGTGTTAATACTTGTGTGAATGTTTTGGTTTGAACATTTCTATGTTTTACAAGTTAGATACTATTGGATAGTGGACTGCACTATTATATGTTTCTATTATACAATCAGTAATGACTGAGTAGTTGTTGGTTGTTGGATCTGATTTGTTGAAGAGTTTTAAAGTTTGTTTTTATACATCTGGACCTAAGAACAACTGATTCACCCCCCCTCTCTGTTATTCTAAATCATATTAACAATTGGTATCAAAGCTATTGGTGCTTACAGAGAACAATTTTAAAGGTACTTGAAGCAAATGATTAGGATGTTTAAGGAGGTACCAAAGCTAAATAAGGAGAACTTCCCTGCATGGAAAATTTTGATGAAGCTGCATCAGGCTGGTATTGGTGATTCTGCAAAGTATTATGTTGAGCATGATTATGTCACACTTGTTTCACCTCTGACTACTAAGGAGATGAGAGATAAACAAGAGCACAACCAAGCAATGTTGGAGATTGCATCTTCCCTAAGTTATCCAGAATTTGAAGACATCAAAGATTGCACTAATGCAAAGCAAATGTGGGACACTCTTGCAAACATCTATGGCGGTGACATAAATGTACTGAGAGAAAAATATAAGAGCCTAAGAGGTAAATTTGATGAAATGAGAATGCAAGAAGGTGAGAATATTGCACAATATTGTGGTAGAATAAAAGAAGTTGTAAATGCTATTAGAGGACAAAATGGAACTATTGATGATGAGACTGTAATTGGAAAAGTATTAAGAACTCTGCGTCCTATTTATGCCATCAAAATTTAAGCAATTCAGGAATCTAGATGTAACCCTAACAATGCTCTTACTTTAGAAAGTTTGGTTGGTAAGCTTACTGCTTTTGAACTTTCTAACTATGATAACTTCACTGTTGCTAATGTTGAATCTTCTTTTAAGTCACAAATGGTTTTGAGTAAGTCAAAGAAGGAAAAAGAAAGATTCATCAGTGAGAGTGAAAGTGACACATCTGATGAAGAACTTGAGGATCTAGAAGCTCTTATGGCTAGAAGACTGAAAAGGGCAAAATGAAAGTATAAAGGTAAACTCCCTATTATATGTTTTTCATGCAATAAAGTTGGTCATATAGCTACTAGATGTCTTGAAAGGGATGATAAGGATGAAGAAAGAGACAACAAGCATAAAGAAAAAAAAAAGATAGAGGTTATCGAAGGTACAAAGACTATAAAGGAAAAGGTAAGAAATCCTACTATATTGCTGAAGAAGAGACTGACATTGATAGTGATGATTTTAAAATTGAAGTTGTCTATGTTGCAATGAAAGATGAGTCTGATGAGGATGAGAAAACTGCATTGATATCTTATGTGAACTAAAATGATAAATGGATTATTGACAGTGGTTGTTCACATCACATGACTGGTGACAAGAGTAATTTTGATACCTTAGATCATTATAAAGGTAGAAGTGTGAAATTTGGTAATGATGCACCATGTCCTGTTAGAGGTAAAGGATTGATTAAGCTAACTGATAATATCACCTGTGAGAATGCTTATTGGGTTGAGGGTCTTAATTATAATCTACTGAGTGTTGCATAGCTTAATAGCATTAGCTACTGAGTGGAATTTCATCATAGGAAGGCCAAAATATTTGATGCCACTAGTGAACTGATTGGAAGTGGAGAACAGATAAGAGATAATTTGTTCTATCTAGACCTATTTGAAGAAACATGTATGATTGCACAACTTGATGATATTTGGTTATGGCATAAGCAGCTATGTCATGTTAACTTTGATAATATGTTAGAAATCAGTAAGAAGAAGAAAGTGAGAGGTCTACCTAGTTTGAAGAAACCTGAGAATGTAATGTGCAAAGAATGTCAGTTGGGTAAGATGACAAAGTCTAGTTTTAAGAGCAAGACTTTCACTTCAGAGAATTCTTTAGATTTTGTTCATACCAACCTTTTTGGACCTAGGGGTGTACAAAGCTATTATGGTGCTAGATATTTTATCCCGTTTGTCAATGATTATACTAGAATGATGACTATAATGTTCTTAAAAGAAAAATCTGATGCTTTTCAATTTTATAAGTGGTATTTGGCTAAGGTTGAAAAGGAGACAGGTAGGAACTTGAAGTGTCTAAGATCTAACCAAGGTGGAGAATTTATATCCAATGAATTCAATCTATTTTGCAATGATAGAGGGATCAAAAGACAAATCTCTGCACCAAGAACTCCTCCACAGAATGGTATAGCAGAGAGAAGGAACAAATCTATCATGGATTGTGCAAGGACATTAATGATTGAAAAGAATGTTGCACAAAAGTATTGGAGGGAAGTTGTAAGTACAACTATTTATGCTCTTAACTGAGTATAGATTAAAAAAGGTACAAATATGACACCTTATGAGCTATGGCATGGGTATGCACCTAATGTAAAGTACTTTAAAATTTTTGGAAACAAATGCTACATACTAAACGACAATAGGAATGGGAAATTTGATGCTAAAAGTGATGAGGGCATATTCCTAGGCTATTCCACAAAAATTAAAGCTTATAAGTGTTTGAACTCTAACACTAACAAAATTGTGGAAAGTGTGAATGTCAAAGTAGATGAGTATGCAGAGAAAAATGAAGCTGACAAGAAAAGAGAACCAAAAGATTATGGATCTTTTGTGTATATAGAGGAAGGAGAGGCAATTGACAAACTTGCATCTGATGCAGAGTCTCGGGTAAGCAATGCCAAGCATCGAGAAAATAATGCCAAGAGAGAAGAAGAATGTGTTGAGCAATAGGAGGAAGATGTCAAGTATCAGGAAGAGGTTTTTGAGCATTCAAAAGCTGGATCTGACAATCTTGTTGGTGAACCTGAAGAGCAAGATGAAAGGAGAGAAGAACTTGTTTTGGCACAATATGTAAGGAGACATCACAAGCCTGAATAGATAATTGGAGACAAAGATACTAGAGTTCTGACTAGAAGAAAGACAAGAGATCCAACATGTTTACTATGTGAATTCAGGCCTAAGATAACAAGGGAGGCATTAGAAACTGAAGACTACATACAAGCAATGAATGAGGAGATAGACTAGATAGAGAAGAATGATACCTGGACTTTGGTGTTGAGACTAGAAAATAAAAATGTCATTGGAATAAAGTGGGTGTTTTGGAACAAGCTGAATGAGCATGGTCAAATCACAAGAAACAAAGCTAGGCTAGTATTGATGAAAGGTGCTCCCCTTAATACCACAAACACATAACAGAAATAGAGAAACAACAACAATATGCAAGAACAGAAAATTGGCTTCTTATTATCTCCACAAATGTGGAATTACAAACTTTCAGAATTACAATATGCAAAGCCACATGGGCATTCCCTTACAATATTCCGTAGGACAAAGCCTCGAACTATTACCTAGATCTACTACCCAGAACTATTCTGAACTGCCTAAGACAATAATACAGCCTTCCTTATATAGGCAATTTTCCACCGCCTGGGAAGGTTCCAGAATTTTTAGCCAATAAGGCCGACCAAACTTAGAATTATTTTATTTTACATTTTATTACATCATAGTCAACTCAAGATAACCTTTGAAACCTGAACAGAAATTTTGAAGAAAATTATCTTCCGCCATTTCGGGTGGCCCAACTTCCGAAGACCATAAGTCATCACCAGTTGACCCGATCGGCTATTATAACCCCATTTCGGAAACGCCACAAAGCACTCTAAAGGCTTAACCAATGCAAGCACCCATCACCCAAATTTTCGACCTCATCCGGGGCCTCTAAAGCCTTCAAAACTGAGTTCAAAGTTTCTGTACCCTGCTGCCAATACCGAAAATCTTCAATATCTTCCAATATACACTTGATCTGGCAATGAAACTTTGCTGGCAGACTTATATGACCAAAATGAACCTCCAAGAAAGAAATCAGATCATTCTGAGCACATACAAAAATTACCAAAAATAGTAACTTTCCATAAATAGTAGCTCTGCACAAAATAGCCCTTATTGAAAAATAAAAAAACAAAAATATTTTTGGGTGATGCAAGATTGCTCTTACACCCAGGATGCTCCTGCATCAGACACCTGGGGTAATTTGAGAAGTGACCCTGTCACGACTCAGGTGTACAGAGGAAAACCAAGACGGTTAACCTCCTCCTTTGTTATCCATGATGAATCTTCAATAGGTCATCCTTTCCATTTGACCAAATGCTCTTCCTATGTCCTGTTCCTTGTGCTTCTGCCAACACGACTGTCCAATATGTCTTCGATCTCCTTGATATCTGAACTGGTTGCTGGAATACTCCACTGTGCTGCTACAACCTCATCTTCGACACCTCCTTCATGATACTCCGTCAAATTTGAAATGTTAAACACTGGTGAAATATTCAGCTCAGTAGGCAATTCTACCTCATATGCATTTCCTGAATCATGTTTCTTCAGTATCTTACATGGCCCAAACTTCTTCATTTTCAGCTTGTTATATGTACCAACTGGAAACCGCTCCTTCCGCAAATGAACCATGACTTCATCACCAACCTGAAATTCCTTATACCTCCTTTTCTCATCTGCCTTAGCCTTATACTGTGCATTCATCTTGGTAATATGCTTCCTCACCTCCCCATGGATGTTCTTCAAATGTTCTGCAAAATCCTCAGCTTCAGCACTACTTATTTCTCCTTTATCTATCTTTCTCAATTTAGATGCATTTCTTGGACTACTTCCATATACAATCTGGAATGGTGATTTACTAGTGCTCCTGTTGGTAGAATTATTGTATGCAAATTCTGCCTGTGGTAAAATCAAATCCCATCCTGTTGGTTTATCTCCAACCAAACATCTCAGCAAATTTCCCAAACTTCTATTCACCACCTCTGTCTGTCCATCAGTCTGTGGATGATGTGATGAACTGAACTTCAAATCTGTCTTCAACTTCTTCCATAATGTACGCTAGAAATATCCAACAAACTTAGTGTCCCGATCTGAAACTATGGTCTTTGGCAAACCATGAAGTCTTACTACTTCTCTAAAAAACAATTCTGCTACATGAACAGCATCATTAGTCTTCTTGCAGGGAATAAAATGTGCCATCTTTGAAAATTTGTCAACTACCACAAAAATTGAATCGTGTCCCCGCTGTGTCCTCGGTAAACCAAGAACAAAGTCCATGCTGATATCCTCCCAAGGCTTCTTTGGTACAGGTAATGGCTGATACAACCCTGTATTCTGCTTCACCCCCTTCGCCATCTGACATACTCGGCAACTCTGTACAAACTTCTTCACATCTTGCTGCAACTGTGGCCAATAATAATTCTCACTAACCAAACCAAGGGTTTTATCATGACCAAAATGTCCAGCCAATCCTCCTCTATGCTTCTCCTTGACGAGATTCTCCCTCATAGAACTTCGTGGAATGCACAATGACTCCCTCTGAATAGCATATCATCCTGGATGATGAAATCCAACCATTTCGTCCTGTCTAGAGTAACAGGTTCCGTACAAGCTTTCCAAGCTTCACCAAAATCAGGATCCTCTGGATATAAATTCTTGAGTTCCTTGAACCCAACCACTTCAATCTGCATTTCTGTCAGCAATAGTTGCCTTTTGCTAAGAGCATCTGCAACCCTATTAGACTTTCCACTCCTGTGTTTCAAAACAAATGTATAACTCTGCAAAAACTCAACCCATTTTAAATGCCTCTGATTCAACTTTCCTTGACTATTCAAATATTGCAAAGCTTGATGATCAGTATACAAAACAAACTCCTTAGGAATCAGATAGTGCCTCCACTTTTTCAATGCCTGAACTATAGCATAAAATTCCTGATCATAAACAGAATATTTTCTCTTGGCATCATTTAATTTCTCACTGAAATAAGCAACAGGTTTACCTTCTTGGCTCATAACAGCTCCTATTGCAATACCACTAGCATCACAATCTACTTGAAACACCTTATTAAAATCTGGAAGTGCTAAAACAGGTTGTTCTGTAACTTTTTGTTTCAATAATTGAAAACTCTTTTCTGCCCCATTAGTCCACTTAAACTCTTTTCTATCCCCTCTCATTGTTTCAGTCAAGGGTCCACAAATACTGCTAAAATTTCTGATAAACTTTCTGTAAAAGCTAGCTAGACCATGAAAAGATCTTACCTCAGTAGCACTCCTTGGAGTAGGCCATTCAAGGATAGCCTGTACCTTCTCTAGGTCCATTTTTAGACCTTCTACTGAAACTATAAATCCCAAATACACTAACTCTTTCTTCACAAAACTGCACTTCTTCAAATTAATCAACAATTTCTCTTCTCTCAACTTCTCAAATACCATACGAATATGCATCATATGCTCATCCAATGTCTTACTAAAGATCAACATATCATCTAGGTAAACAATGACAAACTTACCCAGAAATTCTTTCAGAACCTCATTCATGAGCCGCATGAAAGTGCTCAGTGCATTGGTTAGCCCAAAAGGCATGACTAACCACTCATACAGTCCTTCCTTTGTCTTGAAGGTAGTCTTCCATTCATCTCCTTCTCTGATCTGAATCTGATGATATCCACTCTTCAGATCTATCTTTGAGAAATACACAGCTCCACTCAAACAGTCCATAATATCATCCATTCGTGGCAATGGAAACCTGTACTTGATTGTGATCTTGTTTATTGCTCTGGAATCTGTACACATCCTCCACTCTCCATTCTTCTTTGGTGCTAATACCGCAGGTACAGCACAGGGACTCAGACTCTCTCGAATCAATCCTTTCTGTAATAACTCATGTACTTGTCTGTTCAACTCCTCACTTTCTGCAGGTGTCATTCTGTGTGCTGCCTTATTCGGAAAACTCGCTCCTGGGATCAAGTCCATCTAATGACTGATCTTCCTGACTGGTGGTAATCCATCAGGCACGTTATCGGATACAATATCTTGAAACTCATTCAACAAATCTGCAACTTCTACAGGAACATCTTCTACTTCCTCTTTACCAGCTTTTGGAATTAAAGCAAAACATACATGCTCATGCCTCATACCATCTAGGAAATTTCTTCCATCAACAAATGTTATTCTTGCATTACCACATACCTTTTCTTCGGTCTCCTTCAATGGTTTTAGCTTATGTCCCACTCCATCCTTTGTCAGGGAATAGGTATTCACACGACCATCATGTACAGCACATCTGTCAAACTGCCATGGTCTACCCAACAACATATGACATGCATCCATAGATATGATATCACACAATACCTCATCTTGGTATCCGCCAACCTTGAACTTTACTAGGCATTGTTCATTGACCATGACCTTGTGGTCATCCTGTACCCAGGCAATCTGATATGGATGTGGGTGTTTCTGTCTTTTGAGCTTCAACTTTGTCACCATCTCTTCTGACACCAAATTGTCAGTGCTTCCACTATCAATGATCACATCACAACATTTACCTTCACACTTGCACCTGGTGCGAAACAGGCTCCTCCTTTGCTCAGGTTCATTCTCACCACTCAACAGGACTTTTCTGTTAATCAACGTTTCTCCTCTTTCAGCATCTTCAGAATTTGATGATCTGGCATCTTCATCTACATGTGCAACTCTGGCCTGGCCTTCATTTCTCCTATCTGTTCTGCCTTGGTGCTGAGGACATTCAAATGCCCTATGACCTTCTTCTCCACAGTGAAAACATGTTCCATGGAAGCCACCTCTTCCAGATCCTTGTCCTCTTCCTCTTCCTCTCTGATCTCTATTATTCTGATCCTGGAAGCGATTGGAATTATTTCCTCGCTGATTCTGACTGCTACTGGCCTCATCCTTCTTTTTTGGATCTTCATTTCGGCCACCATATGACCGTCCACCAGATTGTCCACCGCGACCTCTTCCGTTTTGTCTGCTCTCAAACTTCTTGTTCAGCTTTTCCTCTACTTTTAGGGCAAACTGGTATGCCTCTTCAATACTGTTCATTCGAACCAGATTCAGCTCCTCCTGAATGCTTGGCCTTAACCCATTAAGGTATCGGGCAACTTTCTCCTTATCAGCTTCTGCATGGCCTGTTCTGATGAGAAGTCGATAGAACTCCTCTGTATACTCCTGAACAGATCTTCCTGCTTGCTTCAAACTCTGCATTTTCTTCAGTAGGTCAAGCTCATAATCAACAGGAATGAACTGTCGCTTTAATTTATCCACCATCCGATCCCATCTTGTGATTTTATCTTTCCCTCTTCTATTTCGCTCCAATTGAATTTCTTGCCACCAGATCTTCGCATGACCTTTCAGTCTGGCCTTCGCAAATTTGACCCTATCAGGATCCTCAACATCTTCATACTCAAAATACTCCTCACATTCATTGATCCAGTCGATCAATTCCTCTGGGTTAAGATTTCCAGAAAATGTAGGAACCTCAATCTTAGGTCTTTTCCCAATCTTGGAAATCACCCGAAAAAGTCTTTCTTCCTCCTGGTTCACAATTTCAGCTTCTCCTTCTTGATATTCTTCTTCGGCTTCATCCTCGCTTTCATCTCTGACATTAAGATTCATTCCTCTGTGAATCTCTTCTTGCAATGCTCGCACTTGTCTTTTCAGCTCTCTAACCTCAGGTGTCACAGCACCAGCTCTTCCGCCACGTTCTCTTCGTGGAGGCATTTTCGTGATGCACGTTGAAACCCTAGCCACGGTCCTAGTGCAAACTGCCTCACAGTCGGTGATCTATTTACACACTCAAGAACTCCCGCTCTGATACCACTTGATGAAAGGTGCTCCCCTTAATACCACAAACACATAACAGAAATAGAGAAACAACAACAATATGCAAGAACAGAAAATTGGCTTCTTATTATCTCCACAAATGTGGAATTACAAACTTTCAGAATTACAATATGCAAAGCCACATGGGCATTCCCTTACAATATTCCGTAGGACAAAGCCTCGAACTATTACCCAGATCTACTACCCAGAACTATTCTGAACTGCCTAAGACAATAATACAGCCTTCCTTATATAGGCAATTTTCCACCGCCTGGGAAGGTTCCAGAATTTTTAGCCAATAAGGCCGACCAAACTTAGAATTATTTTATTTTACATTTTATTACATCATAGTCGGCTCAAGATAACCTTTGAAACCCGAACAGAAATTTTGAAGAAAATTATTTTCTACCATTTCGGGTGGCCCAACTTCCGAAGACCATAAGTCATCACCAGTTGACCCGATCGGCTATTATAACCCCATTTCGGAAACGCCATGAAGCGCTCTACAGGCTTGACTAGCGCAAGCGCTTGTCCCCCAAATTTTTGACCTCATCCGGGGCCTCTAAAGCCTTCAAAACTGAGTTCAAAGTTTCTGTACCCTGCTGCCAATACCGAAAATCTTCAATATCTTCCAATATACACTTGATCTGGCAATGAAACTTTGCTGGCAGAATTATATGACCAAAATGAACCTCCAAGAAAGAAATCAGATCATTCTGAGCACATACGAAAATTACCAAAAATAGTAACTTTCCATAAATAGTAGCTCTGCACAAAATAGCCCTTATTGAAAAATAAAAAACAAAAATATTTTTGGGTGATGCAAGATTGCTCTTACACCCAGGATGCTCCTGCATCAAGTATGCAAAGGCTATGCACAAGAAGAAGGAATAAATTATGGGGAGACATTTTCCCCTATAGCTAGATTGGAAGGAGTAAGAACCTTACTTGCATATGCTGCTTACAAAGATTTCAAGGTATACCAAATGGATGTTAAGTCTGTATTTTTAAATGGTATATTAGAAGAAGAAGTGTACATTGAACAACCAGAAGGATTTGTTGATCCAAACAATAGACACATGGTTTTCAAACTGAATACAACACTGTATGGACTAAAGCAAGCTCCCAGAGCATGGTATGAGAGACTGCACAACTACCTGATATAGATTGGATTATCAAGGACAAATGACACAAGCAATCTATACATGAAAGATGAAGAAGGTAAAGGAATCTTGTTGGCTAAGATTTTTGTAGATGATATTATATTTGGTGGACAAGATGCCTTGTGTAAGAAATTTTCAATTGAAATGCAAACTGAATTTGAAATGAGTATGTTTGGGGAGATCAAATTTTTTGTTGGTTTACAAGTATATCAAATGGAAAAAGGAATTTTCATCACCCAGTCTAAATATGTTCATGAGATACTGAAAACCTTTGGTATGGAAGATTCAAGGCCAGTAAGTACTCCCATGGCTACTGATAAAAGTTGTCTAAAAATGATGATGCTGTAGAAGTAAACTAGACTTTGTATAGATCCATGATTGGAAAGCTACAATATTTTGTACATAGTAGACCAGATATTACTTTAGCTGTTGGGATTGTGGCAAGATTCTCTATCAATCCTAAGGAAACTCACATGATGGCTGTCGAAAGGATAATGAGATATTTGAAAGGGACTATTGACTATGGATTGTACTACAAGAAGCATGACAAGTTTGAACTGAGAATGTATACTAATGTTGATTGGGTAGGAAATGTGGATGATAGAAAGAGTACTAGTGGTGGAGCTTTCTTTCTTGGACATAGATTAGTTTCCTAGACAAGCAAGAAACAAAATTGCATTTCCCAATCTACTGCTAAAGTCGATTATGCGGCTACAACAGTGAACTGTTCAAACTTGCAGGTATGGATAAAGCAATTGTTGGTAGGCATGAAAGAAGAGATCACTAAACCAGTTGTCATCTACTATGATAATACAAGTGCTATCAACATATCTAAGAATCTAGTGATGCACACAAAGACCAAACACATCACCATGAAGTATCATTATTTGAGGGAACTGGTACAAGATAAAGAGGTCTAAATGGAATATGTGAATACAAAGGAAAAACTAGTAGACATATTCACTAAAGCTTTACCTAAAGAAGCTCATGAATATCTGAGAGGTCAATTAGGGGTTCTTCCCATAACTGAGGTTGCCTAGTCAAGCTAGGAGCACTGCATCAAGAGTATCTAAAAATTTGATGCAGAGACATGTCACACTTTAGGAGCAGCCTAGAGTTGTGAAAAGTATAGCAAAGCCAAGAATCAATCATAAGAAAAGATGACAGAGGGAGAAATATTGTTACTGAACTAAAAAATGATATCTACATCTGCAGGATGTATGTTTTAGTTTTTGCTTTGGCATTTTTTTCAAAGAGGGAGATGATCATAGATGAATACACATGGTGTGATTTCATGCAAGATCAAGTAAGAGGGAGAGATTTAGTGGATGGTCATAAAAGCATGGATAATTGATTCTGTATTAGAATGAAGCTAAGGATATTATAAATATTTCTGATGGACATATAAGTTTTGGATAGGTTGGTGATTCATGTGTTATTCATATGGTGTTGCCATCAATGCCAAAGAGGGAGATTGTTGGAAACTGCAATCGAAGAAATTATTGTATTGTCATTTGTGTCAAACCTTAACTAGTAAGACTATTACTATCTAAGAAAGTACTATATCTATTTGATTGTTGTGAAGGGGATAGGCAAGGTTGGTAAAAATAGTACCTACAGAAAGGTTGAGTTATCTTGATACTTCAATGAGTACTTGATTATGTGGCACAATGATAAGATAATGTATTGTTTATCTAAGTAAGAATGAAGACTAAACTGGTAGGCTTAATTACGCAAAAGTGAAGAAATCTAGTTTAAGCCAAGTTATGTTAGTGTCGAGCGAGTTAGTATATGCCGAGTAAATTTAGTTTCAACTGAACATTAGTATTAGCCGAGGAAACAATTTTTGAGGTGACCGAGCTTTCTAATGAAGACTGAGGAGTTGAAAACTGTATTGACCGATCATCAATAATTTACATTTGAGGAAGAATTCAGATTTCCAGCCAACATAGTTGAATTCTAGGATTATGTATAACGTGTTAACTTTATTTATTGATTGTATGGAAGAATTTAATGCACTGTAAAATATTTTATTGTAAATCTATTAAGATATTTGAGATATTTCTAGAAGGATAGACGAAGAACATAAAGTTGGAAGGATTCAATGAATCTGACCTAACCCTAAGATCTATGAAGGAGATTAAGTGACAAAAGATGTATTGACCTAATTGAGGAAAGTATTAAGGAAACCTAAGCATGAGGTTGAAGAAGAGAGGATGTTGGAAGTATTGTTCATGTTATTGACTATCTAAGCAGAAAAGGCTGAAGGATAAGTGTTGTGATTTCTTGAAGAGATTTCTGAGAAGATCAGTGATGGAGATGGTAAAGGTTCATAGCCAGTAAGCCAACATATGTGTATGGAATTAGATCTAATATTTGCAAAGTGAGTTGTATGTTTTTCAGATCAATATTACTGTTACTTTCTAACCATTGTATCAATCAAAATCCTTTTAATAGAGGTTGACCTAATAGTCATTTGTATAAATCCTTTGAACAAGGTTGCATTCTAATGGGATGTATGTAAGTCCTATAAAAAGGCACACTTTTAATAGAGTGGTTTAAATCTTTTAATCAGGTCACACCTGACAGTGTGTTTTTAACCTTTGATAGGGTTGGCTTTTCATAGAGCTCACTTTAGAAGAGTGAAAATAAGAGTAAAATGTTACAAAGTGGTTTTTCCCAAATTGGGTTTCTACTATAAATTATGGTGTTAATACTTGTGTGAATGTTTTGGTTTGAACATTTCTATGTTTTACAAGTTAGATACTATTGGATAGTGGACTCCACTATTATATGTTTCTATTATGCAATCAGTGTTGACTGAGTAGCTATTGGTTGTTGGATCTAATTTGTTGAAGAGTTTTAAAGTTTGTTTTTATACATCTGGACCTAAGAACAACTGATTCACCCCCTCACTTTATTATTCTAAATCATATTAACACTCTTAAACTAATATTACTAACTCTTCTCCAAGCACTAATCCAAGGGCGCATAATAAAATGTTAGGCGCAACTCTAGAACCAATATAATCTCTATCAGCTCTTCTAAATAAACATAGGAAACTGCTACTGCTGAATAGTGACTACATAAATTCACTTCTACTAATCATCAAACTCTATGTCCATGAACGTAACATCACTAAAATGTCTCCATCACATATCCAGATGCACAAGGCTCCATTTTAACTGTACGAATAATCATTCACTAAACACTACCTATAACTCTGTCAGGAACACTACTAACACAAGCTGCTATATAACTGTCTGTACTAACAGTTAACCGCTGCATCCATGATATCATGTTGATAACATGTCCATGCAACATATACTCAAATCTTACTATATAAGTCTTCAACGCATGCTACTTACCATATGTTTTCATCAATGACAAACATCTAGTCAGTACTGGCTTGCTGGAAAATCTCCAACAATCTCCCCCTTTGAAATTGATAGAAACATATGGAATGAAAAACTACACCAATCCAAAAGATATATTCTTTTCTAAAATTCTCCATTTCCTCAACTGAACCACTTCTATAACTGAATACTATTCCTCCTTAGTATATTACTCCTTTTACTTCTATTTTTTATTACTATATATTACTCTCCCTTTGACATAAATGGAAAATGGTACCAAATAGTTTAAGCACAGGTACTACTCCTGAGGTAGAGTAGTCAACCATCCATCAGTCCCTGAGGACTGAGGCTCTTTCTTATTTCTTCTAAGTAGAATCAGAGAAGAGAATTACTCCTAACTTCTCCCTGAGATACTCAAAAGTATCCTTTGGCAAGGGCTTTGTGAATATGTCTATTAGCTAATCTTTAGTAATCACATAGTCCAACTTAACTTCTTTTTCTACTACTTTCTCTCTTAGGAAGTGATACTTGATCTCAATGTATTTTGTCTTTGCATGCATCATAGGGTTCTTTGACATGTTGATAGTGCTAGTGTTATCACAATGTACAATAATAGGATAGACAATTTGAATTCTAAAATCCTTTATCATTTTCTTGATCCAAACAATTGTAGAACAATTCAGGGCTGTTGCAACATACTCCACTTCTGTTGTTGAATGGGAGATACAATTTTGCTTCTTGCTTGTCCAAGTGACAAGTCAATCACAAAGAAACACTACTCCTCCTTATGTACTCTTTCTATCATCAATGCATCCTGCCCAATCTGCATCAGTATATACATGAAGCTCAACATTCTTTGAATTGGGATACCATAGACCATAGTCTATAGTGCCTTGCAAGTATCTGAATATTCTTTTTACTATCATAAGGTGACTTTGTTTAGGCTCTGCTGTAAATCTTCCAACTATGGCAACTGCATTGGAAATATCAGGTCTAGTTTGAGTAAGATAAATGAGTTTTCCAATCATAGACTTGTACAATGTTATATCTACTACTGGTGAGTCATCTTCTTTTGTAATCTTGCATCCAGTTATCATAGGTGTCCCTACTGGCTTGCAATCATCCATCTTGAATTTTTTTAATATCTCTTTCACATACTTGGACTGACTAATGAAAATACCTTTCTCTGTCTGCTGCACATTCAATCCCAAAAAGTATTTGATAGGTCCAATCATGCTCATCTCAAATTCTCTTCGTATCTCCTTAGCAAACTCAACACTAAGTTTTTCATTACCTCCAAAGATAATGTCATCAACAAATATAGCTACAAGTAGTAAACCTTCAGATGTTTCTCTTATGAATAGATTATAGTTTTCTGCTCCTTTCTTGAATCCAATCTTTTTTAGATATCCATCTAGTCTCTCATACCATGCTCTAGGGGCTTGCTTAAGTCCATAGAGGGCCTTCTTCAATCTACATACCATATCAGGTATGTCTGATAAGGTGAATCCTTGTGGCCGCTAAATGTATACTTCTTCTTTCAAATCTCCATTCAAGAATGCTGACTTGACATCCATTTGATAGACTTTGAAGTTTTTGGCTGTTGCATAAGATAGAAACAACTTAATAGCTTCTAATCTTCTCATAGGTACAAATGTGTCTAAATAATAAATGCCTTCTCTCTGCACATATCCCTTACATACTAACCTTGCTTTATTTCTTACTACTATACCATCTTCATTCATCTTGTTTCTGAATATCCACTTTGTTCCAATCACATTCTTATCACTAGGTCTTGGGACCAGTTCCCAAGTGTCATTCTTAATAATCTTATCAAGTTATTCTTTCATAGCATCATGCCAATTTGAATCATTACATGCATCTTCAACACTTAAAGGTTTAATCTGAGATAGTAAACATACCACCTCATTGATAGCTGAATTCTTTGTTTGAGATCTTGTTAAGACTTTGCCACTCTGATCTCCAATGATGTCATTCTTGGAATAGTTTCTAGATGTAAACTTTAGAACTTTAGGTGAAACTGTCTCATCTTCCTTCTGAGTTTCTTCTTCACTTTTTTAAGGGTCATTGAACAATACATTGATACTGTCAAACATTTCTTCAACAACTGTCTCACTAGTGGAGGGTCTAGGTTCATCTTCAATAATAGGTGAGTAATCATGATATCTTTCTTGAATCATAAAATTCTCATCAATCTTAACATGAGAACTTTCAATGATCTTCTTCAATCTTAAGTTAAAACATCTATAAGCTTTACTTTTAGTAGAGTAACCAAGAAAAATACCTTCATCACTTCTTGCATCAAACTTGCCTACTGCTTCATCCCTCTTGATGTAGCACTTGCTTCCAAAGATTATGAAGTATTTTACTGTGGGAACATTACCAAACCATGGCTCATAAGGTGTCTTATCAGTGGCAGACCTTAATTGTATTCTATTGATTGTATAGACTATTTTATTGACCGCATCTCTCCAATAGGTATGTGCAACTTTTCCTTCAATCATGATGGTGCACATTGTGTCAAGGATAATCTTGTTTCTTCTCTCTGCAATCCCATTCTACTGAGGTGCTCTAGGTGCACTTAACTATTTTTTTATGCCATGTTCTGCATAGTACTCATAGAATTTGTCAGAGGTGAATTCTCCTCCTCTATCCAATCTTAGACATTTTATCTTAAGTCTAGATTCATTCTCAACCTTAGCTTTGAATATTTTGAACTTCTCAAATGCTTCTGACTTATCTTTCAAGAATGAAACCCACATCATTCTAGAATAATCATCTACAAAAAAAATGAAATACCTTTCACCATAGTATGATCTTGTTTGAGTTGGTCCACATAGGTCTGTATGAATCAGATCTAGCTTGTTCTCTGTTGAATTATGCTTGCTCCTGACTAAATTCCTCACATGATTTCCCATTACACATTCCTTGCATATAGTATCAACTAGTTTTTCTATGCAAGGTAGGTCTCTTACTACCTTAACATTACTGATCTTTACTATGTTATCAAAATTGATATGACATAGTCTTTTGTGCCATAACCAATTGTCATCTACTTTAGCAATAAAACAACTTGCTTCTGGATTAAGCTGAAAAACATTACCTTTAGTCTTTGATCCTAATGCAATTATTTCTCCTTCCTCATTGTTAATGATACACCTGTTTCCATTAAACTCCAATCTGTAGCCTTTGTCAAGAAACTACCCAACACTCAGTAGGCTATGTTTCAAACCATCAACATAAAGAACATCATCAGTGCTATTCTTTCCATCCAAGGTGATGGCCCCTCTACCAATGATAGGTTTAGGAGTGTTATCTACAAATTTGACCATGCCTCCTTTGTATCTGTCCAAATGAACAAATCTATCTTTGTCACCTATCATGTGATGTGAGAAACCATTGTCAATGATCCAATCTGTCCTGATGTCTACTTGTGAAATCAATGCTAACTCTTGTGAACTCTTTTCATCTTCAAGAGAAATGAATCCAATCTCCTCATCTCTTGATTCTTCATCTAATACTCCATCTCTAGCATAGTAGCATTCCTTTGAATAGTTAGGCTTGTAGTTATTATTGAACTTTTTAACTCTTGTAGGACACTTAGATGCAAAGTGACCAATCTTATTACATGAAAAGCATTTGAATGGTAATTGACCTTCATATTTTCCTTTTCCTTTCTTTTCTCTTTTATGAATCATAGCAATGAAATCATCTAGTGTTTTCTCTTCTTCATCATCATCATCAAAATTACCAAAGGTGTTTGCAAATTTCTTACCATGGACTGATGCTTTGAAGGTCGTTGCACTTTTAGGTTCTGTCTTCAATCTTGAAATCTCAAAAGCTAAAATTTTGCTGATCAATGTGTCTCTTTTGAAATTTGATGTAAGCTGCATGGTCTCATCAAGTATGTTGATTTTGTTTTCATACTCTGCTGTGAGAGTGGTCATCAATTTATTCACAATGTCTTCTTTCAAGATCTCTCTGTGATTGTTCCCAATTCCTGCAACTACGTCATTAATCCTTTGGTTGTAAGATTTGATGTTCTCTTTAGGTAGCATCTCTAATGCATTGTATCTTTTCTTCCAAGTTTTTCTGCGCGCATCCTTTTCTTGTTTGTCTCCTTCAAATATGTCTTCTAGGTACTTCCATATTTTGTGGGATGTATCTACTTTCTTTATTTCTAAAAAATCACTATCAAATAGGGCATTGATAAGGGTTTCTTTGGCTATTTCATTATGATGAAATAATTCCTTTTTCTTTTCAGTAGCATCATCCTTTGCGAGGTCTTCTAAAGTGGGGATCTTGACTTCTTTGATAGTTACATCAAAAACTTCAAAAGTTATGCATTGAAAATGTGTCACCATCTTGTTCTTCCATTTAAGATAATTCTCTCCATCAAACTTAGGACTTTCTTTTCTGAAGAATACCATTTGATCAACCTCAAGCTGTTAAACTTTCTCTCTGAGGCACTTGGCTTTGATACCAATTGTTAGGAATAGTCCCAAGAGATAATTGAGAGGGGGGGGGGTGGGGGGTGAATCAGTTATCTAAAAGTTTCAATTCTTTATCCAATTAAGTATAATTAACATAAAATAAAATAACACTTGAACACAACACCAATATTTTGGTTACGGGGAAACCCAAATAGGTAAAAACCCCGATGGGAAGTGACACCCACTAATAATTTGTACTGGTGTTTTATGATCCTTGCTAGAAGATCCTTAACCATGTTAGGAGTTTCTTTACAATGTATTTAGTATAGTAGACCTGGTCAAGGGTTAGACCATGTTAGGAGTCTTTTACAATTAACCCTGTTAGGGGTGAGGACGCACTGTCCGAGAGCACACTGCTCAAATGGGTGAAGGCTACAACCTTCTGAATGACAAATACACACTATATCTAGATCTTGGTGAATTGTGATTTGACCTGATGTCTGGATCAATTCCAATGTATAGCACAAATACTTTACTTGGTCACATAGACCTTCTTCTGATGGCTCAACACTTCACACACTCTGCTCTGCTCTTCACTATCAACTCTGAACCACACTCTAGCAATCACAAATGACTGCCTATAAATATCTTTCCTCTAAATGATATAATCAAGTCAACCTATTAGAGCCACCTTGAAATCATATTAGAGAAGTCATAAAAAACTCCAATAATAATTTAGTCAGCTCTACTAAGCACACAACACATTCTGGGACCTATCTAATAATGATAATTATAGACACACGCTACACACTATTGGCTCTACCAAAATAACTCGATCTTTCTCCTCAAGCTGAATTACAACATGCACTCTTAACCTAACATTACTAACTCTTCTCCAAGAACTAATCTAAGGATGTATACTGAAATGATAGGCGCAACTCTAGAACCAATATAATCTTTGTCGGCTCTTCTAAATAAATACAAGAAACTACTACTGCTGAATAGCGACTGCATAACTTCACTTCTACTAATCATCAGAGTCTGTGTCCATGAATGTAACATCACTAAAATTTCTCCATCACATATCCAAATGCACAAGGCTCCATGATAACTATATGGACAATCATTCACTGATCATTGCCTGTAACTCTGTCAGGAACACTACTGACCCAAGCTACTATATAACTATTTGTACTAAAAGTTAACCTCTGCATCCATGATATCATGTTGATAACATGTCCATGAAACATATACTCAAAGCTTACAGTATAAGTCTTCAATGCATGCTACTTACCATATGTTGTCATCAATGACAAACATATAGTCAGCACTGGCTTGCTGGCAAATCTCCAACATTTCTTTCTTTGGATATGATGCCCTTTTAATAGGAAATTTTACTCCTATTTCTTTACATGAGATATTTCCTTTTACTTGTTTGTACATGAGCAACTTAAATCACCCACACTAAACATTGAATTCTAGATTGGAAGTGTTAAACATTCTGTGTTGACTGACATTATCCATACTTAATATTTTTCTTAGTGTGTAGTTTAAGGGTGGACGCTTGTACATGGCTATTCCATTATAGCTTAGTGTGAAAAATATTGACCAAAGAGATGTTTTTGTCTCTTTCCCTAGATGCTACTATGTTACACCCTTCTATTTATCTCTTTACATGCCTACACACGCTCACAACATATCTTGGGAATTTTCATGACATAGAGGAAAAACAAGGGTTTTTTTCAATCACGTCTCATAATGTGGGTGCTTCCCATAGGTAAAATATTGTACTCATTAGAAACATAATATTATTGGGTGATTCAAATACATTCCAATTAAAAAATAATAGAATTTGTGTTTCCCGTACTCTCTTTAATGGATCTTACAAGCATTGGTCTCCTTTGAAAAACCACATTTCCTTCCTTTCTACATAATTGTTGATGCCTTCAATATTAAAAGCTATTATTTCATGTCCTTAATATGATATTTGATGCTATCCATAGGTATTTGTCTTATCAACATGTTAATATTTTCCTTTACAAACTTGGTGTATCAAACTTCAAAAATATTTATATTAACCTAGAGTATTATAATAAACTTAGATTATAACAACAATAATTTGTGATCACAATAAATCTATATTATGTTGGCCTAGTAATACATTGTTAGTTTTTTCCCTTTATAAATCCACCTTTAGTTATGAATAAAGATTATTTAAAATTTTTTCTTCCTCTCTCACTTGGTATCATACCAAAGAAAATAGATTATTTAAATTTTTTCCTTCCTCTCTCACTTGGTATCATACCAAAGATTAAGTGCTGGAGAAACAATGGTAGGTTCCATCATAAAATGCATACAAAGAGACATTTGTAATGTGGGATGGGGTAAGTGCACAAAGATGGGGGATCAAAAAGGGGGTATAAGATGCCACTTTCTCCCTAAAATCAGAAAACTTTGAAATTCAACAAGAAATTGAAGATAGTTAGACTCAAAATTTTAAGATGCGACAAGAACAAGAGTTGTAATACTCTGAATCTAGTTCCTAAACTACTAATTTATTTGAAAATGGTGCAGATTAAGGCCCTCAAAAAAGGGGAGCACAAAAAGTGGTCCTTTTTTTTGTTAAAAAACATAACATAGCGTTTGGTGTGCTCCCCAAAAAATGTTAAATTTTTTTTTTAAAAATATTAATTGCCCAGGTGAGAAGTTAGCTAACACAACGTAGTTTATCCCAATTTGTTTTGCTAATTTTTTGATGAATTTATATTTTTTTATGAATTTACAAAGTGCACACATCCTGAAAATGTGAAATTTTTGTGTGCTCCCCCTAGAAATTATTTAAAACTAATCAAAAATAAAATTTTCTTTTTCTTAAAGTGTGTAGAATGGAGTCTAGTTTCTAAAAACATATCTTGTTGAAAAATTGGATGAACGAGCCAAAATCTATGACCAATACTACAAGTTGGTTTTTTACAAAAAATGAACATACACACAAAAGAAATTAGAGATGAAAAACTTAACATAATCAAAATTCAAAATAAATTATATGCTTAGATAGCTAACAGTGAGATCTGCAATATCACATCTTCTGATTTTAACATTATTGAGCGATGAGTAAACCTGACGAGGAGCACACAAAAAAAAATGTCATTTTTTTGTATGTCTACTAGAAAACATGTCTCAGACCTATTTGAATCCTACAATCCTTTGGGTTGGATCTCCAAGGGAAATCCAAGCCTTAGGATTGGTGGATTCCAATGTCTTCAAAAGCACGTGTGCCCTATAGGGCATGCACACTATGGAAATCTATGACTTCCATAGGGCGTGCACCCTATAGCACGTGTGCCCTATTCAAGTCATAGATTTCAATAGTGAGAGAGAAAGAGTAAGAAGGTCACGGGGGCTGAGAGAGGAAGAGAGAGAGTGAGAAGCTGACAAGGATTGGGGAAGAGAGAGAGAGAGAGGGAGACTGAGAGGGAGAGAGAGAGGGGGGAAGAGATTGAGATTGAGAGTGTGTGTGTGCATGCACCTCTCTCTCTCTCTCTCTCTCTCTCTCTCTCTCTCTCTCTCTAGTTTTGCATAGGGCACACACCCTATAGTGCGCTCGCACTATGTAAGAATATGGATTACAATTTTGTGGTTTTGCATAGGGCGCACATGCTATGGCGTGCTCGCGCTATGTAAGAATAAAAAAAATGGTCTTATCTGTTAAAGATCTTATAAAAAAAGGCCCACTTTTTCTATATACTATCTTATTTCTACATTTTATCTAACAAATATTCACTTTTCATGGTCGTGACAATGACAAAGAAGCATATTCTATCAATTTGCACCATATTTTTGTTTAAAAATCAACATTGAATTGTGAAATTCAAACATTCATCACTGAAATTTATCGATTGAGGTAAGTTTTTTAATTTTTTACATGTCAAATGTGAATAAAGAATGTTTTGGTTTATAATTGGTATGATATAGACTTGTTGAATACATAATTTGATATAATTGTAATAAAGTTATAGTATAATTTGTCATATTGAAAGAGATTTATATTATAATTTGACTTATTGTAATAGATTTATATTATATTTTTAAAATTGTAATCAATTCATATGTAGAAATCATCATCATGATGAGGAAACGAGCAAAGACTTTAACACTGAAAGAGAATGCAAGAGAAAAAGAGAAGAAAAGGGAAAGAATGAGACAACTTCGTGAAAAAAAAAATTGGATACCATAGAAGAAGATTTTTCTTTGGATGAGGAACATGAAACATCAATACAAAGTAAGAGAGAATTGGAATTGGAAACAAAAAGACAAAAAATGAGAAACTTGCGTACAGCAAGACAATTGAATTATGAAGATGCGGGAACATCATCTATGATTTCCCAGGTTGAAGAGACATCATCATCCAATGTTGGAGGCACACCATTGTATCATGTTGAAGGCACACCATTGTCTACTTTCAAAGGTGTGGGAACACCCTTGTATCATGTTGAAGGAACACCATTGTCTACATCCCAAGATGTACGTACCCCCTTGTATCATGTTGAAGGCACACCATTGTCTACATCCCAAACTGGAGTAACACAATTGTATCATGTTGAAGGCACATCATTATCTACATCCCAAAGTGTAGGTACAATATCATGTCATGTTGAAGGCACTCAAGATGGTACATAATTCACACATAACATTTTTGATGCTCCTAGAATTATTTATAGAAAGACAAAATATTTGATTGATATTGATACTAACATTTTTCAAGCTATGCCTGACAAGATTCCCAAGCGTACTTGTCAAAGAAATGCTAATTGTATTTGGAGATCATTTTTTGAGAATTTAAACATGATAGAAAGATGCCAACTATTTTTTGAAATGATGAGAAATCTGAAATTTAGGCCCATCATGAAGATTCTTGGGCTAATAACGATGGATGATTCAAGTGAGAAATCTATTGTAAATAAACTAATGACTGCATATGATAGTGTGGGTTCTACATCATGCACAAAAGATTGTAATGTCACATGACATGTACTTACATCAACAATAGTAAGCACTCAAATGAATAAATCTCTAATCATTAGAAAGACAAGCAAAAAATTGAAAATAAGAAGAAAGTCTCTAATGAGAGCCCTAGGAAGGCATCAAAGAGTGGAAGATCCAAATAGAAATGAGTTATGGGAATTTTCTGGTAGAATACCACAAAAAGATAAAACAATTGTTGAAGCTTTGAAATCCTTGATTGAAAAAATTTGGAAGAATAACACACGGGTATCTCCTAATCAAAGAGATGTTGTAAGAAGGAGGATTGATAGTAAAATTTGTGTTCCACATCCAAAACATTTTTTGGATTCAACTCAGACACAATTCTTTGCAAAATTTATGCACATGTATCCTCAAATTAAAATGAGTTAGAGATATTTTGAAATGTGTAAATCTTTTTATGTGAAGATAAATCACACATGCACAACTTCTTGTTGTAGGGTACATCTTGAATTTTCTAACCATTTTGAAGTTTATAAGAATATATGTGTAGATTTGCACTCTAACAATGTTTTGTAGGATTGTAACATAAATGTCCCATCTAGATCTTTAAGGAAATTAATATCTACCATTTTATGTGAAAGAGTGGATGGTCAACAATTTTACAAGCTCTCATGCTTGAATGGTACATGCATATATTGCGGAGGTTTGCGACATTTGTCAATTTGTCAACATATGGAGAGTACGCATGCAATTGGTAATGAGATAGTGGAATTTGGAAAATAAGACCATGACATATAATCTAAAAGATGGAAAAGAGGCTAAAAGATGTGATTTAGTAATTCAAAAAATTCCAATTTATCAGCTCATGGACATTTTTTGTCAAAAAATTATTTATGAGTATGCAAGGCATACACATAGAGCATGATGGTTGGATATGAAATTCAAGTTGTGCAAGGACACATACCCACTTGATACCATTGTTTCAGTTGTGGACTTTGCAAACAAATACACACTACAACCACAGAATGAGGTGCAAGCAAAGTACTACAACTCTCAGCAGGTTGCTATATTTGTTCATATAGCATTCATGCATTCACCTGACAGTATAGAGGAGAACAAGAAGATATTGAGGGATTATCATTTTTATATCAGCGATGATCACTCACATTCTATAGAGTTTGTACATGGTTGCTTTCAACTATTTTATGGTCATTTGGCTAATAGGGGCATAAAATATCATTGACATATCATATGGTTAGATAATTGTGCATCAAAATTCAAGAATTCTTAGATGTTTTATTGGTTGTACAGGATGCATAAGATTACTAGAATTCAATATATGTGGAATTTCATAGAGGCCGGTCATAGAACAAGAGAGCATGAGGGTGCAAGTGCATGTATTAAAAGAGCCTTAGCACATGAAGAATTAAAGTACAAAGAGCAAGAAACATTTTCATATGTGAGATGTATTGTCCAATGGTGTAATGCTATAATGGGTCAAGATAATGAAGGCGAGTCTACGGTTTGTAGATGGATGAAACTAACATTGCACCATATGAGGATTGTTATACATTGATAGGATCAAGTGATCTACACTCTTTTAGAAAATGTATTGCAGGTTCATCGAGTATCCACACACGACATATGGTGTGTTTTTGTTCATCATGTGTAGATGAAGATTGGGATGGGTGTGAGTCAAAGGAATGGGTTGATGAATGGTATACATGTGTTTTGAGCCCACTTACCTCCTATCATCCCCATGAATCACTACAATTGACAAAAATAGAATCATCCATTGACTTTGATTGCTTATCTGATCTAGTACAACTAGGTAAATTTTTCACATACAAATTATCTCAAATTTAGTACTTTATCATAAATATTCAGTAAACTAATGTCCTCATTATGTTTATATCATTAGAGGCCATGTTTTTTCGGTTATTGCACCTTAAGACAATGAAGAAGGGACAGATTATTATTTGTGTTGTTGTGTTGAGGAAAAAAAGAAATTGGATCACTCAGTTATCGATGGTGAAGAATTAGAATACCCTATAGGAGTAGTGGTTGTAACTAGTACATGGCTTAGGCAGTATGCTATAAAGAACCCTAGGTTGTGGTTGTTCGAGGATTGGGAGACACACATAAAGATTCTTCATTATTTGAACCTAGTCATTGCATCAAATGTCCACTTGATTAGATATGGGGGAAGAACACATAATAAAACTCTTTGGAAGGTTCGTGAGTCAGACCATGAGGCAATACTTGAGATAATCAAGGGTAGGGCAGATCCAATTGGTTCATTGGACTAAATGGAGATACAAAATATTGTAATGTCAAATCTATTTGAATATATGTGCATATATCACGTATATTTATATAACATTGTATATTTATATATGACATGGACCCTGATCTAGGCACAAGTTCACTTCCTTTGATATCTTATTCCAACTTATCTTGACACCACACACAAGGACCCCGATCTAGGTTTCCCAATGCACCTACAGGCTCCATTATGTCAAAAATTCAAATAGGGTTTCCACCTTGATTATAAAACCATATAACATCTTAACATGGTCCATATAACATGTTTCACCAACCCACCAAGTCTGGTCAACTCATCTTGAACCACCAATGTACTCCAACAACCCTTTAGGCTTGTAAATCCTCCCCAAGTCTCAAGGTAGACTCCTTTGGACCATATGTTCAATCCAATAACCTAGCACCCGCCAAATAGGCCTAATTCACCCTCATTTGCAAAGAAACTTACAAAGATACTTATCCCCTTGACTCCCAACCAAGGAATAGTCTTTACTAAGGTTTAAAAACAAAATATTCTCAAGGTTTTATGGCTTCAACCCTCACCTACACTTCTAGCCACCAAACCCTTTCTTCTAGGGTCACATAACTAGGGTATGTTGAAAAAGACCTTCAACACTATCTCCAGATCAAAAAAATGGTTCCAACACATGATTTTGATCCCATACAAAAATAATCCATCATGAAATGTATCTATTCTTAAGGGCCTTCACTCTTCAAGTGACTGGTGCAAGATCGACACCCTTCAATCAACAAACCACCACCTCTATGTGGCTTCCAAACACATCATCTCCATATCCCTTCATAAAAAAAGTATGATACAAGGATAAAAATACATATTTAAACCTCTCCCACTAATCACAATAGCCACATTGGTGGGAAAGTCACTTCATTATGAAGTCTTCAAATCCAAAATGCTAACTATACCCTCTATCCAAGAATATGAATGCACTGTTACACTGACTGTTCCATGGGTAGATTCACTATTGAAGAGAATTTTATTGTTTTAATTAATTCAGAATCATTACATTGGTTCTTCTTCACACCATACTCCACCACACCATTACCTTATTTGGCACATAGAGTTTCTCGAATGCTACCGACCACTCCGAGCCAAAGTGTCCCTCAAGGTCCCTTCAACATGAAATTGGTGATCTTTACGTGATCATATCTTAGAGCTCGTGTAAGGTGGAATCAAATGATCAGGTGCTATAGGACCGTGTTTCCTAGGCCTAAAATAACCTATCTCAATTTTTAGAGATTCAAGTTTATTTATATCTGGAAACACATTCTCAGTCGATGTCAAAACTTGTAGTGTTCCTCAGTTGAAATGGACAACATTGCATATCTTTCAAACCATCAGTCGTAGCATCGAACCATCTATTCCAAAAGCTTTGAATGGCTGGGTAAAAGCCAGTGGCAACCTTGTTTGACACATAGAGTCACTCGAATGCAACCGACCACTCTGGGTCGATGTGTCCCTCAAGGTCCTTTCAACATGAAATAAATGATCTTTATAGGGTCATATCTCAAAGCTCATGTGGGGTGCTATTGAACTGTCAGGTGCTACGAGACCGTGTTTCCTAGGCCTAGAATAATATGTATCAGTTTTCAAAGATTCAACCTCATTTATATTTGGCAACATATTCTTGGTCGATGTCAAAACTCAAAGTGTTCCTCAGTTGAAATGGACAACATTGTGTATCTTTCAAACCGTTGGTCATAGCATCAAACCGTCTGTTCCAATAGCTCCGAATGGCTAGGTAAACATTAGTGGCAACCTTGTTTGGCACACAAAGTCACTCAAACACTATTTACCACTCCGGGTTGAAGGGTCCCTCAAGGTCCCTCAACATAAAACAAATGATCTTTATGAGGTCATATCTCAAAGCTCATGTGGGGTGGCATCAAACCTTCAAGTGCTACGGGATCATGTTTCCTAGGCCTACAATAACCTGTCTCAGTTTTTAGAGATTCAAGTTTGTTTATATTTGGCAACACATTCTTAGTCGATGTCAAAACTCAGAGTGTTCCTTAGTTGAAATGGACAACATTACATCTTTCAAACCTTCAGTTGTAGCATCGAACCATCTATTCCAATAGCTTTGAATAGCCTGGTAAATGCTAGTGGAAACCTCATTTGACACACAAAGTTGCTTGAACACTGCTGCCCACTCTGGGTTGACATGTCCCTCAAGATCCCTTCAACATAAAATTGATGATCTTTACGGGGTCATATCTCAAAGCTCATGCAGGGTGGAAGCAATCATTAGGTGCTACGAGATCGTGTTGCCTAGGCCTACAATAACCTGTCTTGATTTTTAGAGATTCAAGCTCATTTATAATTGACAACACATTCTCGGTCGATGTCAAAACTCAAAGTGTTCCTCAATTGAAATGGAAAACATTGTGTATCTTTCAAACCATCTATCCTAGCATTGAACCATCTATTCCAAAAACTCCGAATAGTTAGCTAAAGACCAGTGGCAACCTCATTTGGCACACACAGTCGCTCAAACATTGTCGACCACTCCGGGCCAACGTGGCCCTCAAGGTCCCTTCAGCATGAAATTGATGATGTTTATGGGGTCATATCTTAGAGGTCATGTGAGGTGACATCAAACCATTAGGTGCTACGAGACCATGTTGCCAAGGCCTAGAATGACCTGTCTTAGTTTTTAGAGATTCAAGATCATTTATATTTGGCACCACATTCTTGGTTGATGTCAAAACTTTAAGTGTTCCTCAGTTGAAATTGACAACATTGCGTATCTTTCAAATCGTCAGTCGTAACATCGAACCATCTATTCCAAAAGCTTCGAATGGCTGGGTAAATGCCAGTGGAAACCTCATTTGGCACATAGAGTCACTCAAATGCTGCGAACCACTCTGGGTCAAAGTGTCCCTCAAGGTCCCTTCAACATGAAATCAACAATTTTTACAAGGTCATATCTTAGAGATCATGTGGGGTGGCATCGAACCATTAGGTGCTGCGGGACCGCATTTCCTAGGCCTACAATAACCTGTCTCAATTTTTAGAGATTCAAGATCATTTATATTTGGAAACACATCCTTAGTCGATGTCAAAACTTGAAGTGTTCTCAGTTAAAATGGACAACATTGTGTATCTTTCAAACTGTCAGTCGTAGCATCGAACCATCTATTCTAACAACTTATAATAGAAGGGTAAACACAAGTGGAAACCTCATTTGGCACACATAGTCACTTGAATGCTACTAACCAATCTGGGTTGAAGTGTCCCTCAAAGTCCCTTCAGCATGAAATTGATGATCTTTATGAGGTCATATCTCGGAGCTCGTGCAAGGTGGAATCAAACCGTCAAGTGCTGAGGGACTGTGTTGCCTAGGCCTACAATAACATGTCTTGATTTTAAAGATTCAAGATCATTTGTATTTGGCAACACATTTGTGGTCAATGTTATAACTCAAAGTGTTCCTTAGTTGAAATGGACAACATTGTGTATTTATGAAACCATCACTCATAGCATCAAACCATCTACTCCAACAGCTCCGAATGGCTAGGTAAACACCAGTGGAAACCTCATTTGGCACATAAAGTCACTCAAATATTGTCGACCACTTTGGGCTGATGTGTCCCTCAAGGTCCCTTCAACATGAAATTAACATTCTTTACAGGGTCATATCTCAAGGCTTGTGCAGGGTGGCATCGAACCATTAGGTGCTACGGGACTGTGTTGCCTAGGCCTACAACTTGTCTTAGTTTTTAGAGATTCAAGCTTGTTTATATTTGGAAATACATTCTCGGTCAATGTCAAAACTCAAAGTGTTCCTCAGTTGAAATGGACAACATTGTGTATCTTTCAAACCATCGGTCATAGCATCAAACTATCTATTCCAATAGATCCGAATGGCCGGGTAAACACTAGTGGCAACCTTGTTTGCAACATAGAGTCTCTTGAATGCTGTTAACTACTCTAGGCTAAAGTTTCCCTCAAGGTCCCTTCAGCATGAAATCGGCAATCTTTATGGTGTTATATCTTAGAGCTCATGCAGGGTGGCATTACACCGATAGCTGCTACATGATTGTCTTGCCAGGGCCTACAATAAACTGTCTCAATTTTCAAAGATTCAAGATCATTTATATTTGGCAACACATTCTTGGTCGATGTTGAAACTCAAAGTGTTCCTCATTTGAAATGGACAACATTGCATATCTTCCAAACCATCAGTCGTAGCATCGAACCGTCAGTTCCAATAGCTCTGAATGACCGGTAAATGCCATTGGCAACCTCGTTTGGCACATAGATTCACTCAAATGTTGCGAACCACTCTAGGCCGAAGTGTCCCTCAAGGTCCCTTCAGCATGAAATCAGAAATTTTGATGAGGTCATATCTCAGAGCTCATGTGGGGTGCCATCGAACCGTTAGGTGCTACAAGACCATGTTTCCTAGGCCTACAATAACCTGTCTTGGTTTTTAGAGATTCAAGCTCATTTATATTTGGCAACACATTCTCGGTTGATGTGAAAACTTGAAGTGTTCCTCAGTTGAAATGGACAACATTGCACAGCTTTCAAACCATCGGTCGTAGCATCAAACCATCTATTCCAAAAACTCTGAATATTCAGGTAAATGCCAGTGGAAACATAATTTGACACACAGAGTCACTCGAACATTGCCAACTACTCCAGGTTGAATTGTCCCTCAAGGTCCCTTTAGCATGAAATTGACAACCTTTATGGGGTCATCTCTCAGAGCTCGTGTGGGGATGTGGCATCAAACCATCAGGTGCTACGAGATTGTGTTTCCTAGGCCTACAATAACCTATCTAAGTTTTCAGAGATTCAAGCTCATTTATATTTGGCAACACATTCATGGTTAATGTCCAAACTCAAAGTGTTCCTCAGTTGAAATGGACAAAATTGCATATCTTTCAAGCCATTAGTCATAGCATTGAACTGTCTATTCCAACAGCTCCAAATGGCTGGGTAAATGCCAATGGAAACCTCATTTGGCACATAGAGTCGCTCAATCACTACCGACCACTCTGGGCTGATGTGTCCCTCAAGGTCCCTTTAGCATGAAATTAGCATTCTTTACAGGGTGATATCTCAAAGCTCATGCGGGGTGGAATCAAACCATTAGGTGCTACAGGACCATGTTGCCTAGGCCTACAATAACTTATCTTAGTTTTTAGAGATTCAAGATTGTTTATATTTGGAAACACATTCTCGATCGATGTCAAAACTTGAAGTGTTCCTTAGTTGAAATGGACAACATTTTGTATCTTTCAAACCGTCAGTTGTAGCATTGAACTGTCTATTCCAATAGCTCTAAATGGCTGAGTAAATGCCAGTGGAAACCTCATTTGGCACATATATTTTCTTAAATGCTACCGACCACTCTGGGCTGACCTATCCCTCAAGGTCCCTTCAACATGAAATCAACAATTTTTACCGAGTCATATCTCAGAGCTCGTGCGGGGTGGAATCGAACCATTAGGTGATACAAGACCATGTTTCCTAGGCCTACAATAACCTATCATAGTTTTCAGAGATTCAAGCTCGTTTATATTTGGAAACACATTCGTGGTCAATGTCAAAATTTGAAGTGTTCCTCAGTTGAAATAGACAACATTGTGTATCTTTCAAACCATCACTCATAGCATTGAACCGTCTATAGAGTTTCTCAAACACTATCAAACACTCCGGGTTGACATGTCCCTCAAGGTCCCTTCAGCATGAAATAAGAATTCTTTATGGGGTCATATCTTAGAGCTCATGTGGGGTGGCATCGAACCATCAGGTGCTATGGGATTATGTTTCTTAGGCCTACAATAACCTATCTCAATTTTCAGAGATTCAAGCTTGTTTATATTTGGAAACACATCTTGGTCGATGTCAAAACTCAAAGTGTTCCTCAATTGAAATGGATAACATTGTGTATCTTTCAAACCATCGGTTGTAGCATCAAACCATCTATTCCAACATATTCGAATGGTTGGGTAAACACCAGTGGCAACCTTGTTTGGCACATAGAGTCTCTCAAATGTTGGCGACCACTCTGGATCGACGTGTCCCTCAAGGTCCCTTTAGCATGAAATAAATGATCTTTATGGGGTCATATCTAAGAGCTCATGCAAGGTGGCATCAAATTGATAGCTGCTATAGGACCGTGTTGCTAGGGCCTACAATAACCTGTCTTAGTTTCCAGAGATTCAAGATTGTTTATATTTGGCAACACATTCTTGGTCGATGTCAAAACTTGAAGTGTTCCTCAATTAAAATGGACAACATTGCATATCTTTTAAACCATCGGTGTAGCATCAAACCATCAGTTCCAATAGCTCTAAATGATCAGGTAAACACTAGTGGCAACCTTGTTTGGCACATAGAGTCACTTGAACGCTGTCGACCACTCTGGGTCGAAGTGTCCCTCAAGGTCCCTTCAGCATGAAATCAAAAAAAATTACGGGGTCATATCTCAAAGCTCATGTAGGGTGGCATCAAATTGTTAGGTGCTACAAGACCATGTTTCCTAGGCCTACAATAACCTGTCTTGAGTTTCATAGATTCAAGCTCATTTATATTTGGCAACACATTCTTGGTCGATGTCAAAACTTAAAGTGTTCCTCAGTTGAAATGGACAACATTGTGTATCTTTCAAACTGTCAGTTGTAGCATTGAACCATCTATTCCAAAAACTTTGAATAGCTAGGCAAATGGCAATGGAAACCTCATTTGGCACACAGAGTCACTCGAACGCTGTCGACCACTCCGAGTTGAATTGTCCCTCAAGGTCCCTTTAGCATGAAATTGACAATCTTTATGGGGTCATATCTCAGAGCTCATGCAGGGATGTGGCATTGAACCATTAGGTGCTATGGGACCATGTTTCCTAGGCCTATAATAACCTATCTTAGTTTTTAGAGGTTCAAGCTCATTTATATTTGGCAACACATTCATGGTAAATGTCCAAACTCAAAGTGTTCCTCAATTGAAATGGACAACATTGCGTATCTTTCAAACCATTGGTCGTAGCATCAAACTGTCTATTCCAACAACTCTGAATAGCTAGGTAAACACCAATGGCATCCTGTTTTGATACATAGATTCACTCGAACATTGCCAACCACTCTGGGCTTACATGTCCCTCAAGGTCCCTTCAACATGAAATTAGCATTCTTTATGGGGTCATATCTCGGAGCTCGTGTGGGGTGGCATCAAACCATCAAGTGCTATGGGACCATGTTGCCTAGGCCTACAATAACCTATCTCAGTTTTTTGAGATTTAAGCTTGTTTATATTTGGAAACACATTCGTGGTCAATGTCAAAACTTGAAGTGTTCCTCAATTGAAATGGACAACATTTTGTATCTTTCAAACCATCAGTCATAGCATCAAATTATCTGTTCTAATAGCTCTGAATGGCCAGGTAAATGCCATTGGCAACCTTGTTTGACACACAGAGTCGCTCAAATTTTGCCAACCATTCTGGGCCTGCCTGTCCCTCAAGGTCCCTTCAACATGAAATCAGCAATCTTTACCAGGTCATATCTCAGAGCTCATGTGGGTTGGAATCAAACTGTCAAGTTCTACAAGACCGTGTTTCCTAGGCCTACAATAACCTATCTCAGTTTTTAGAGATTCAAGCTTGTTTATATTTGGCAACACATTCTTGGTCGATGTCAAAACTTGAAGTGTTCCTCAGTTGAAATGGACAACATTGCATATCTTTGAAACCGTTGGTCATAGCATTGAACTGTCTGTTCCAACAACTCCAAATGTCCAGGTAAACTCTATTGGAAACCTCGTTTGGCACATAGAGTCACTCAAATACTGCCGACCAGAATTGGCCGAAGTGTCACTCAAGGTCCCTTCAACATGAAATCATCGATCTTTACAAGGTCATATCTTGGAGCTCATGCAAGGTGGCATTGAATGATTAGGTGCTACGATACCATGTTGCCTAGGCCTACAATAACCTATCTCAATTTTTAGAGATTCAAGGTTGTTTATATTTGACAACACATTCTCAGTCAATGTCAAAACTCGAAGTGTTCCTTAGTTGAAATGGACAACATTGCACATCTTTCAAACTATCATTCATAGCATCAAATCATCTATTCCAACAGCTTTGAAAGGCCAGGTAAATGCTACTAACAACCTCTTTTGGCACACAGAGTTGCTCAAACGTTGCCAACCACTCTGGGCCGAAGTGTCCCTCAAGGTCCCTTGAGCATAAAATTGGTGATCTTTATGGGGTCATATCTCAGAGCTCATGCGGCATGGAATCAATCCATCAAGTGCTATGAGACTGTATTTCCTAGGCCTACAATAACCTATCACAATTTTTAGAGATTCAAGGTCATTTATATTTGGCAACACATTCTTGGTTGATGTCAATACTCACAGTGTTCCTTAGTTGAAATGATCAACATTGCGTATCTTTCAAACAATCAGTTGTAGCATCAAACCATGTCTTCCAAAAACTCCAAATAGCTAGTTAAACGCTACTGACAACCTTGTTTGGCACACAGAGTCGCTCAAACACTGCCGACCACTCCGGGATGAAGTTTTCCTCAAGGTGCAAGCATGAGGATGAGTGCACAAATGTATTATATCCTTGTTTTGTAGTTTATTCATGTAGGGATGTAAGTTGATATTGTTTGAAGATCACTGAATGAAGATGGGCTATTGGATTGTGTGGTTTGTATGGAAGAACTGGTGCAGGGTACCCTAATGAAGGCAGCAGGGTCACTTGGGTGACTAATTAGTTTGAAGAAGATACAAGACCTATAAGGAGTTCCAACTGATTTGGATCTATTGAGGAGGTTGATAAGACTTTATTTAAGCTCTTAGAGATCTTCGATTTTAGATGGTATAGACTGGAGGCAAGAGTTGTACAGGTTGTGTCTTGTTTATGCAATAAATTTTAGATTTCTTGCAATTTCTGATAGTTTTTGCATGCATCATTGAAATCCATACTTGTGCATGGTTGAGATACATTGTAAACACCTCTTTTGAATCAATTTTATAGTTTTTTCATTGATTTGGTGCATTTTCTTTTGATTGGTCTAAAATAGTGCTGGGAATTGTCTTGTTTTAAGATGTAAATGGAACGATCCATCCCATTTTTATAATTACTATCACTTGGGGATGGATCCAATCATTTTATTATAGCATTATAACAATTTGAATGTAGGAATGTGAAGGAGTTTGTAGGTTGGCATTGATTGGAGGATTTGTTGGGGTTGAGGAGTGGCCAAGGGTCATTGAAATGAAGCCATAGGTATAGCAGTGGAGAATCAAGCCCTTGGACATGGTCATTTTATGATTGAATCCATCTGAGGATGGTATAATAATGGTGGAAAAACTTTCATTTGGTTGGTATGGTGTTCAGAGGTCATACATTGAGAGAGCCCTAGTTTATAGGGGTTGTTTAGACCAATTTGGGGCTTTCATATCTAGAAGTGTCATAGAGTCGAATTGATGGAATATTTTTCTAATTAGATCCATTTTATAGGAAATTTATAAAGCATAAGACATCCACATAAACATAAATTAATATACATCAATACACCAAACACATGAATTGCATACCTAAAACATTAAAAAAAATATTCGTAGGGCATGAAGCCAAATATATATGTCCAATAATGTCATACATCAAATATATCCAATACAGTTAAACTAGCTTTCTCAAAGCCAAATGGATAAAAAATGTATCAGTTATACAATATACAAAAAATATGTCCACTAATGCCATATAGGCATACAATCTATATCCCTAATCTATTCCTTTCCCGCTAGGGGAAGAAAACAAGTCCCAAGCTGTCTTCGATCGTCACATCGATGGAGATGCAGTGGATGATGTAGTCTTCTGAGTGCGCTCACTAGTCCTCCTATCTAGACTCTTTTGTAGCTCGAGCTAATAAAAAAAAATTTAAGCATCAATAACTAATATACATCAAAATTGAATTATACAATGACATCAAATATAATATTTTCTTACCGCTAGCAAATAGTCACGATGTACATCCACCAAAGGCGCATGCTGATGATTTGGAGTAATAAGTCCCTACAACAATGATAAAAATAATAGTTAAAATACATACATTAATATAATTATAAAATTCAATACAAACTATTAAAATAACAATTAAAATTAAGTGATCTCTTTCATACCTTAGTCAGTGCTTCAGAACTAGCTACTAATGTAGCTACTCCACGATCCAAAGTATCACAAATAGGAGGAGTCTCTGATGTCAATAACTAAAAATAAAACAACAAAAGTATTATGTAGTTATCAAGATTACATATATTTTTTACAACCCTACTAATGAATAAATGATACCTTCATGAAGGTTCCACCGCATCCTTCAGTGTGCGGTGTCGATGTCGAAGCTCCAACATTAAACTAGTGCACATGTACATGGAAATTTATAAGACAACCGTTCATATGAGAATGTACTACTGACATGTTAATTATAATGCATTATTACATATATACTTGTGGACTGAATGATGACATCACAAAGCTAGGTGAAAGAATGTGATCGTCACAATGACCACTTTGCCTCTGGATTTTGATCATAATTTGTCTAGTAATTTCGTTATTCATTCATTTATTAATTAAATATAATCAAATTAATCAAATTAACATGCAAATAAAGATACCTCAAGGAAAGTGGCATGATTCCCTTCACTGTCAGTTGTGAATGTCGATGGTCCACTAATGAACTAATGCACATGCACAATAAGTTATGATACAATCATTCATATAATTAAGTAATAATCAAATATATTAATTAAAATGTTTTATTTGATACATACCTATGGACTTGATGATGATGTGTAGAAGGGGACATGAGGATCATTGCCACTGCCACCACCACTGACACTCTTGCCCTAAATTTTGATCATAATCAATAGATACTAAATTAATTAATTATTATTTTATAAATGAAATATGATCAAAGAAATTTAATAAACTTGGAAATATTTACCTGTGTGTCAATGCCAAATGTCATATTTAAAAAATCATCAGTAATCATTCCATGATCCTCTTCCTCTCTCCTGGTAGTACCAAATGTGCACAAGGATCCACATGATCGACAAATATGTCCCCTTGAAGATTGACCATGGTCACCCTCAATTAAAGGAGTGGCACACTGAATGAGAGTCTTTGTTAGAGCACTAATCATGCCTAGTGTGTCCACCTCTACATGTTCCTTCACAATGGAAGGAATACTAACATGATCCACCTGTGTCTTGCCAATAGGAACCCTAGGTATGTTAGGGTCACGATGTGTTAGCTTGTGGTGATTGATCAGGAAAGTACTGTACACTTTTCCTCCTACCCTCACTGGGGTTCGACGAATTTTTTTGAGGTTGACATATTTTTGGCTATTTTTGGGCTGACATATTGTAACTCATTCTAACCCTAAAGTGGCAAAATATTGTATTATATGGCTTAGGGTTAGGTTTTTCATAATGGATGTTTTTTTTACTTATGGTAGAATTGAGCTGTAAGGGATTACAAATTGTAATTAGGTTGTAATCACTGGATAATAAAATATTTGACTCGTTGTTGGTGGACGTAGCCTAGGGATTGGGTAAACCACGTTAAATTTTGTGTCTTCTATTCTCTTTTGTGTGGTTTTTTTTGGTTGTTTTGATATTGGTTATATTTTCATGTAATTGTTATTTCTATTTGGTTAATGCTAACATGATGTGCCCCCACTCTATCAAATGATGACCCCCCTCCTCTACCCTGAGAATCAAGAAATTCAAAATAATTTGGCACCTCCTTGAGTACAAACTCGCAATAGAGTTTCCTCAAGAAATATATAGGAACCTCATGATTGTTACAGGGAGGGGAATCAAAGGCCATCCACCATCTCTCCTAAAAGTTATTTTTAATGTCTTCATTCAAGCACCAATGAATTGGGAACCTCCTTGTTGTAGTTCTAAGAGTATCAGTGTCCCCTAGTTTTTTAAAGAGTTTGCAAATGTCATCTTATGTGATTCTTTTCTTTTTTATGTCCTCATATGATAATTTATTTGCATAATATTATTTTTGTTCTTCTCTTTTATCATGCCATAAAATAAGTTGCCCACTAACCGAGCCTACATAGGTCAAGATTGATTCCAAAAATTTTGCAAGTCTTTCTCATCAAAGATTTGTAGCAATAGAATCTTTTAACTTCCTAATTAAAGATTCTTATTATTTTTTCCATGTTTCAATTTTGTTAATCAAATTTTCTTGTGTTCCAGGAGGAGGTTTCTCGATTGGTGGAGGCAGTTGAGGTTCATTTTCTTGGTTATTTTCTTCATTCATTTCTTCATGAGGAGATGGAGGGTTTGGTTGAGGGTTTTGTTCAAGGAGATCATTTCTTCCTGGCAATTAAAAAATATAGATTTTAAAATCTTAATTACACATAAAATCTAAGAAATAAAATTTAACAAAATAAATTTCTTCAAAACTAAAATTTCAATACAAATAAGAGGCATGGGCTGTAAAAAAAACTTACCCCTTCTTCCAGATCGAACTTGACGACATCGTGGAGCCATTTTTTTATGAAAATTGATGGATTGAACAAGCAAAGGGATTTTGCATATGTGCTTGGGAAGCCCTCTTTTGCTGCAAACACGGGTTTGTGGAAAGAAAAATGGGCTTTTCCAAATGCAGCAAACACTTTATAATGTTTTACAAAGTGTGTGTGCCCTAGAGGGTGCACACGCTTTAGTGCGTATGCACTATGGCTGATGGGGGACCATAAATGAAAGTGGCACCTTTTTGGTCCCCCATCTTTGTGCATATACCCGATGATGTTTGCCAACCTTTTTTAGAGTGGTCCTCTAAAAGAAGATAATCTAGCTATTCATCATCAATACGATCCTCATCTTATTGTCTTTATGTGTAGCTTTGCATAGCGGTAGTAATTACATTTATATGCTTTGAAGACAAGATTATATCCATGTTCTACAACAAGGAGTGATAAATGTGTTTGGGGTGTGTTGGTTCCTGGAAAGGATTTTACACTCAAAGAGACACCAATATACCTAAGACAGATTTTAAGGAGGGGTTAGTTCCAAATGTGGGGAGATCTTTAGGTAACTAGACCAACTATAGGGACAAGACTTCCCTCTGCACTTCTGGGTCTACAGAACCAAGACAAGTGCACCTAATCTAGTAACATATAACACTTTAGAACTTCAAACTAGATTCAAAAAAGTAGATAATAATAAGAAAATACTAGATGGAAACCACTCATCTATTGATTCTCGATTATCATAAAGTAATTGATACCATAAAACCACAAAAATGAAAGGATCTTAATGGCTTTTAATTTTATTTGCAAAATATAACAAATCCCAACCAGACATATATCATCATAGAACATACTTGTTTTAGATCAATACCTTATCCATTGGGCAAATCATCTAATGCACTATAGAATTCAAAGATTGACTATTGTAGTTCATCAAAGATCCAAGCCATGAACACAAATAACCAAAACTATACTACTTACTGAAATCCCTATGCAAATTCAATGAATTTATGCTTCATCTAAAGCATCATTTAATCTAATTTTGAACCAAAACTAAGGACTGACAACACATGCATAGATAAACTCCATACAATGAGTCAGAAGACTCAAAACTCATAAAACTTGACACAAATGGAGATAAATAGAACTAAAAACTTGCATTAAGTATTAGGATCTATGCCTCTGTATACACCATGCTTTAAGATTCAAAACCACTGAGATAATTTGCAAAAGATCTGCAACTTTCTACTCTATTTTGATATAAGTTGGACAAAACATGCTATGTTCCCTGACTGAAAGTTCAGAATATATCTTTTTGAACAATTTCCAGCCCTTCCTAAATGATCTTGGAAATCCTTTTATAGACTAGGATTGCAACAAGCTACAGATCATTTAGGTCGAGAAATTAAACAGAACCAACTACCTCCTAGGGCTTGCAACAAACAAAATTCAATCTAATTTGTACAATCTACAAACTCCTGAAAAATTAGCCACTTCTCTTATGAGAAAATCAATTTAGTAATTAATGTATTGAAAAGATCAACAATCTGATTTCTCTGTATACCCAAGAAAACTTGCAAGGAAATCCAATTTGCAAAATATCTGAATCCCCCCTTTGTTCAGATCTACAAATCAAATCTTGCTTGTATGAATAAATTCACCACATTGCTTCTTTCTAAAATAATCATTAATGAAAGCTGGTGAAACCCAAATATGATGTTGTTGGTGCATTCCTCATCTTCTGTCGTTCCTGATGATATACAATACTCATATGTTTGGGTAAAAATTCAACTCCCAGATCAAGTTTCCATGCACAATCAACTCTTTTAAATTTTTGAATTTCTCACTATAGTGTGACTATTACATTTTTTCAATTTCTTGCATAGGCCTTTTACCTCTGATATGGGCCCACATGCCACATGGCATCACCCTATTGGTTTGTCAATCCAACTCACTGTCCTGCTGGAACTACCTACATCATCATCACTTCTTGGTCACCAGTGCCACATCACCATCCTTCCACGTGTCGACCTTTGGCTTGCTGTATTATCCAACTGGGACCCAGACTGCAACTGCTTCTGCCACCTCATCACAAGACACGTGTCAACCTATTGTGATCTTGCGATGGCTAATTTTTTAGCACCTTTATCTCCCTTGAATCATGATGACCATTGATCATGGCACACATCTTGAGGCACCTAGCTTATCTATCCACCTCATCGCAAGAAATGCGTCGGCCAGGCATGATTCTACGATGGTTAACCTGTAGGCATCTTTCTCTCCAAGGGATCGCGCCCACCATTGATCTTGGGTGCGCATCCTGAGGCATATGACAAGTCCATTATCACATTGTATCAAAATTATCCTTCTTCTCACATGGGACCCACTGCTACATTGCCCTCCAGTCATCTCCCAACTTAGTGCCTCGATCCTCATGCACGCATGAGAGAGCTCCATTTGGGCATCAACACTTGGACACCATACCTTTGTGCATTCTACTATTTGAACAACTCATTTCCTCTTCACACTGCAAATGTGGGATAAATCCCCTTTGAATTTATAATACTCTTCCCTTTTAAAAAATACCTTAGTGCACATGTCGAGCTAGCTAGCCCCACACAAATCCAAGAGGCCTTCCACCTCCTCTTCCTTTCTCTTCTTTACAACATAACTAAGCATTGTTTCTTTTAAAAACCTCTTGGCACCAAACCAGGGTGCATGTCGGACAAAAGACCTCCACATAGCAGCCCACAATTGATGCACTATACCTAGCCTGCAACTATTTTCTTTGTTTCATTTTTGTTTTTTGGCATGTAGAGCTAGTGCACTGCAAGGGATAACCCTTGGCAACCTCTCCATGGCCGAGGAATGCACACAACACCCCAAAAAGAGCACAACCATACAAATTTGGTGCACACCCTCCTCTTGGTGAGGTACACACTCCTCCAAATAGGTGCACATAACACCTAGAGGGTGTGTACCCAATCCATGAAGGGATGCACACAACACTTTAAAACATGTGTGCAACTCCCTTAAAAAAGTGTGCACTTTCTTACATATGTGCAGTGTTTAAATGAAAGGTATGTACTACCTTGTGAGGGGTATGCACAGCCCAATGGGAGTAATGTGCAGCCTCCAGGAAACAATGTGCTACCCTTTAGGTAGTAAACACAACCAAAACAAAGAAGGTACATGCTGCAGATTAAAAATACGCATAACAAAAGGAAGGAAAGCATGTATAAAGGAAAATGAATTACGTGCCAGGCAAAGAGGAAAGACATGGTGTAAATGTTTAAAAGGAATTTGACACTGAACCTTTTAAGATAATGAGGCAAGTGGGCCCAAAGTGGGTGGACGGCTAAATTATTTTTTTCAAGTTTAATCAACTGAGCCTCAAAATATGATCTGAGTGACTAGTTCCCGCAACTGGATTTAATTTTTACACAACGAAATCACTCAAAAACTCTGACTTTAATTACTTTGTGAAATTGTCAAATTGCCTCTAGGAACACCATTGAAAAACTGATCAAAATTTATCCCTTGACATCGACACTTGATGAACATGAAATTTGCACTATAGATAATCACCCTATCAGATGGATTTCTAGAAGGTTACATATGGTGAAAGATTTTAAAACTCAAAATCACCTGTTTAAATTCTCTCTATAAACACAAATTGCAATCACTGGAAACTGCCTCTCAAGAATATGCATTAAAAATATCAAATCATGGCCTAGGGAGGACCCATTGATCATGGTAGAAGATTGACATATAAAGAATGAAAGGAAACAACCTCCATCTGGAAACAAGCATTTGGAAAAAAGTTACCAATTTCTGAAAGTAGCCATTTTGCAAAGTTGATCCTGTCAGAATTAGTCATCTACATAAAACACCTTTTTGTTCTGACCTTGCAAACCTATCAAATGTGACCCTCATGGTATGAAACCTTGGATGTAGATTCTCTTTCATATGTATAAAACAAGGCTATAACTATATTTCCAAAATGATAAACTGGTCACCCAAAAATGGTCTTCAAAGTCATCCCTTCAGAACATCCTGAACTTTAAAACAGTGAAATTTGTAGAAATTGGATTTGGAATTGACTGAGCAAAGCAGTCAAATGGATTGGTCATGATCTCAAAATCACCAGGAAGACTAATTTTCATGTATAAAATATAGAGAAACATTCAATTTCTCTTGTTCATGAACTAGGTGTAATTTGCACGATAAAAAAGTAGGCCATTCAAACTTTGTATTTCCATGTTTAGTAAAACTGAATAAAATGAAAACATAAAGGCCTTGGTAAACTGATCATACAAACTCATAGGAATCTGAAAATGGGCATAGAGACACACTCTCATGCCTACAACATATTGCAACATTCTTTATGCCATTACTATAAATTGGGTGTGATGCAACAAAATTAAAAAGGGGCATGATAAAAAAAATAAAAAAATAAAAAAAGAAGAAAAAAAAAAGAGAGGAAAAAAAAAAAAAAAAAAAAAAGTTATTTCATTTTCCAAGGTGCATAGGTGGAATAAAAGAAAAAAAAAAATTTTTAAAAAAAAATTATTTCATTTATCGAGGTGTGTAGGTGGCATTTTAAAAATTTGTGAAAAGTTCTTGCATTTAATATTTGTAGCTAGGTAGTTACAACTTTCTATTTTTTTATTGGCCTACAAAGGTAATGCAATTTTCTAATTGGCCTAGATGGTGGTGCTTAATATTAATTGGGTGGGAATTTAATATTTGTATCAAGGTAGTTGCATCTATCTTTTATCCCACATTAGTTGTGTTGTAATACCTTGAGTGGTAAATGCCTATATAAAGAATGCATAGGAGCATTCATAAGAAAGCTTTCAAGTTGTAGGATCTTGTATTGGGGAAGAAGTGCTCAAGTTGTAGAAGCTCTCTCATTGCAATCTCTCAAGTTGTAGGATCTTGTATTTGGGAAGAAGCTTGAGGATTGTAAGCTCTCTCATTGCAATCTCTCATGTTGTAGATATCATATTTGGAGGAAGCTCTCATGTTGTAAGACCTCTCAAGTTGTAATGATTTTCAAGTATTAATGTATGCTTTGTAAAGTATTTTCTCTTCTCTTTGTCTCTATATTGGTATGTTTCTGGTTATGAGTTGGTAAGGGTGGTGTGGCCCTTCATCAGTGGTATCAAAGAAGGAGTTCTTGAGCATGTAGATAGATCACTGAGCATGAGGCAGTTTTCACCAGGACCTTGGGTTGGGTGAAATTTTCCTTAAGAGGACACGAATATGGAGAAGAGAAAGAAGAAGATGACTTTTGTGATTGAATGGATTCTTAAAATTTTTAGACTTTAGAAAATTAAAGAGAGATGTCAAGAAGAGACAAGAGTTGCAATACTAGATTTGAAGAAGCAAGTGGCTGAATCAGAAGCGGAGCTGAAAAAGAGAAGAGCGATTCAAAGAGATGATGTAAATTCTTTGGATGAAGGAAAGAAAGAATATACATTGTGTGTGTGAATTTTGTACCTTTTCTGTAGACACAACACTTCATTAAAATATTAGAGGTTAGCAAAAATTGAAATCGTGCAATGAATTGAAAGCTAAACTAACCAGGTGATTTACTGCCTTCTAATAAGTGCGAGTATGATGTTCTTAGATTGTATCGAGATCAGTGACCTTGATGACACCTAAATGAAGGATTTGAATGCAAAATCTAGATATGGAATGAATGCAATTAATCTTTTTTTTTGGATTTTAGATGCAATAAGATGAAAATGATATGAATCTATGATATGCTGAAGAATTGATATGCTATGATATGCTAAATGATCTAATAAATGAAAACTAATATGATATGAAAAACTATGCAATATTGATCTCACAAAGCTTGGATTCGCAAAGATGATTCTTCAGTCTCGAATTTGGCAGTGTGATTATGCAATTCTTGTGGATGATTTGACATGAGCTGAGGCCTTAATTTATAGAAATCTAGGGCTTTGAGGATGCATGGAAAAAAGCCATAAATCACTTAGATAACTCAGGTTGATTTTTGAGTTATTTTTAAATAAAGGATAATTAACTCACAAAAATATGCAAAAGCAGAGTTTAACTCAAAATAGAGTTTAGCTTTAATTGATAATTGATAGTTGTCTACTTTTCTGATTGTGCATGATTTATTTATAGATTAATTTAATAATAAAGTGATTTATTTCCAACTTAACTGATTTTGAAAAATAAAACAATTGATTTATGGGTTAATCAATTATTTTTCAAACTTTTATTCAAAAATAATATTATTAAAAATTGACAACTTTCTTTAATTAATTAAATAAGAATTTAATCAATTATTTATAAGATTTTGGATTTATTGTCAAAATTAAATAATACAATTAGGAATAAATAGAATTAACTTCAATTAAACAATTAAGTGGCAGAATTAAATCTAATTAATTAAATATTGAGAATATTCAATTAATCAAACTTTAGGATAAATAGGATTTATCACCAAATAATCATCAAATCAAAGATAATTAGGATAAATTAAAAATATTTCTAAGAATATTCTCCAATGCAGAATTAAGATAATCAATTAGGATTTGATGATGTTTAGATGTGCCTTAGGTTAGGACTTTGATGTCGATTTCGTTCGATATGTTGATATAGAAGATTAATAAACATATAGCCCATTTTTAAGGTATTACATTTTGCCCCTCTTTGAATTGTTGTGTGAAGCGCAGTAGTTCCAAGATAGTCTGTGTATGATAAAGATGCTTGAAATTGATATTGATATGAGACAGAAGCTGATCGAAAGATTTGATATGAAGATAATAGGTCCTGAATGACCAAAGATAATGTTCACTATAGCAATGATGAACCAATGAAATAAAAGCATCAAAATGCCTGATTCTGAACCTTATGATTGCGAAGAAGTGAGTGACCAATTCCAAACTCGATTGTCCTTAGAAGAATCATGTAGGTATCACATCCGAACCCTTCAGTTACCAAAGAACCAAGGAAATAACACTAATGAACCGATGGTTACGAAAAGTTGATACAGTTTACAAGATTAAGAGAATACCAGATTGATATGGATCTCGGTGAATCTTATATGCCCCGAGAGATGATCAACTTGCCCCAATCGATGAGGTCTTTTCGATGAATCAACAACTAGACATGGTTGTTGTCTTGATTACTAAGGAAAGATATGATATCAATAAAGATATGATTTCAGATTTAGATTATAGACTTTGAATGATGTGCAATACCATGCCCCCTTCGGGATTAAAATTGAAATCTTGCAAGAAAATTTGGCATTGATAGTTTTAGAAGGATGTTAATTGATTTGAGAAGTGGTTAAACACATTCGAAAATGCATTCTGCATCATTTGGAGGCCCTGGAGACCAAGTTTGACTAAGATAAACCATGAGTTGACCATAGTTTGACCAAGTTGAAATTTTGATAGTTTGATGGAAGATAATCAGTTAAGTTGAATACTGAATTTCTATGATGATGGAAGGTCAATTATGCAAGAAATAGTTAATAATATGAATGAGCTCAAATTTTGATTTTGATCTCGAAAAAGGATTCTACTTGCTGTTTTGTTGGAGGAACCCTCATGTGAGATTCAGCTCTTGTTAGATTTGAAGAGATAATTGAAGAATTGTTTAAGCTTTGAAGTGTTTCCAAACATTTGTGAGATCATGTAGACATGCAAAATGCAAAGAAACATGCAAAATGAAATGCAACCTAGGACCTAGGACCTACTCACTGATCATATGTTGATTTGTTATCATCATTGAACTTTTAGGTAACCGGATAAATCAATACAATGCCCACTAGCTATGAAACCATAGACATATGAATATTGATTTTATTTTCAGAATGTCAGATTAGATATAAGCACCAAGGCACAAACGCTAGGATAACCTGAATACCATGTCCATTTTGATATTTCAATTTGTATAAGCATCAAAACATCAATGTCGTGATGACCAGAATATGCCTTGCGTTACAAACACATCAAACAGTCAAGAGATCATTCTAAATCTAGTGTGAATTACCCGTAGTGACCCTTTATTGTTCACATTATTAGGTAAGATCATGTTTCACAATAGGAGAAAGAACTCACTCAAAAAGACAATAGTTAGATCAAACTTCTTTGAATTTTCTGGGTATCAATGGTCGAGGTACACATGGCCATCCAATTCGAGATAGAGGCTCTTACAGTCGGACACCATTTCAATCCAAAATTTTCAAAGTTGTTAGATTTTCACATACAAGCAAAAAATAAAGAAAAGATTATGCCCCTAGTCATCACTCTCTAAATCCTGTAAAGGACATCATCGAAGAGCTTGTGGGAACACAATAATGCAAAAATCTCAATGTGAATCAGTAAGCATACAAGGAGATAAAAGTATGTAAAAGCATAGATTGTTTTCAATTTTCAGTTTGATGTTTGATGCAAAATCCTTTCTGGAGACGAGACTGATTAACTAACTCAAATAAAGCTTCAAAAGGACTCTGACTGGATATGACACATCTAAGATACATTGGAGGCCATAGGATATGACTTTGATTGCCCCCAAGTTTGAACATTGATAGGATACAGATGCTTGAGCCGATTGGTGTACAAACTGACTTATTGAAAAACCAACTGGGAGATATGTACAAACTAAAGCAAGACTAAAAGCTAGGAAAGACCAAGATTGCGCTGATAGATGGAGCATTTTGAAACAAGTGGCACCCATTTGCTGGGTTTTCACCAACTTGGCAAAGATTCTATTTTTGCTACCAAGGCACCTATTTTCAGGTTTTCACCAAGGCACTTTTTCTTTTTCTCATTTTTTTGTATTTTTCAATTTTTTTGATATTTTTGATATTTTTTTATTTTTTTGTGAATCATCAAGGTGCCCATTTCTAGGTTTTCATCAAGATGTTCATTTTTTCAGAATTTTTTCAAATTTTTTAGATTTTTTAGGATATTTACCAAACACTGAATGTCTTAGGCATAGAATTTCTTTAGATGGAGAACGTTGATTGGTTCTCAGAGCTATTCTCCTTCAGTCGTTGAGAGTTGATAGGCACCAGAGCCAAAAGTAGCAGTGATAACAAAGGGACCCAGCCAATTGGGTTCAAACTTCCCCTTGCATTTTCGATGTGATTGATTTTTTGGATTCTCTCTCAAGACTAGATCACCAACCTAGAATTCTCTGTGTCTAACTTTCTTATTGTAACCTCTAGACATTCTCTTTTGATATACTCTAAGATGATCATACACTGCTTGTCTGCACTCATCTAGTAGTTCAAGTTCTTGCAACCTAGACACTCTGTAGTCATCATCAGTTACTAGACCATGCATTCTGATTCTTAGTGATGAGATTTCAACCTTAATAGGTAGTACTGCTTCAGACCCATAAACTAAAGTGAAAGGTGTATCCCCAGTAGGTGTTCTGATACTTGTTTTGTAGGCTGAGAGAGTTGGATTGATCATGAGATGCCAGTCTCTTCCTGTTTTGTTGATTGTACAGTGCAAGATTTTCAATAGATTCTTGTTAGAAGCCTCTGCTTGTCGATTCCCTTGGGGATAGTAGATAGAAGACCAATGTTGTGTGATCTTAAATTTGGCACATAGATCATCTAAGTTTTTGTTGTTGAATTTTCCATCGTTACCTATGATTATGGAATGAGGTATCCCATATCTGCATATGATATAGTTCAATATGAACATAGATATTTTCTTTCCAGTTGCTTGTGTCAAAGGGATTTCTTCTACCCATTTTGTAAAATAATCTGTAGCTGTGATTATATGGGTATGTCCATTAGAAGAATGAGGATGTATAGCTCCTATAAGATCAAATGCCCATTGGTGAAAAGGCCATTGTGTAGTAAAGGGAATTAAATCTATCCCTGGAGCATGAATTAAGTTGCCATGCACTTGGCATTTTTTCAAGTTCTTAGCAAACTTGATAGACTCTTTCTCCATTTTAGGCCAATAGTACCCAGCCCTAATAAGTTTTCGAGATAGTATTAAACCATTCGAGTGTGACCCACAAATACCATCATGGACTTCCTCTAATGCACATTAAGACTCTTCTTGTTCTAAATATCTAAGTAGCGTACCATCTAGACCTCGTTTGTACAGATTGTGACCAATGATGACATATCGGGAGGCATTATGGATAAGGTATCTCTTTTCATGGCAATTGAAAGTATCAAGAATGATTTGGTCTTGGAGATAGGAAAATAGGTTTTTATATCTGGATGAATCATGACCAACAACAGTGCAAATCATGTGGATTTCAAGGGAATCATATGCAGGATAAGATAGTGCTTCCACTAGGAACTCGTAGCGTAGCTCATGTTCAGGCTACTCTAATAAAGTAGATAGCGTTGCCATTGCATCGGTAGCCTTGTTCTCCATTCTAGGTATTTTCTCAAATGTGATAAATAGGAAATACTTCTTTAGATCATCTACCATTCTCTTGTAAGGAATGAGCTTTTCATCTTTAGTTTGGTACACATCATTGACTTGATGGATAACAAGTTGTGAGTCTCCATGAATGTGTAGTTCTGTTACCCTCCATTCAATCGCTATTTTCATACCATTCAAAAGGGCTTCATATTTAGCAATATTATTTGTACAAGGGAACTTTAGTCTGAATGCTTTTGGGATTGAGTATCCTTGAGGAGTTATGAACAATATACCTACTCCAGATCCATTCTTTGTATAGGAGCCATCAAAGAATAACTGCTATTCTCTAGAAGAAAGAGTCATGATAGAGGAATCTGGAAATTCCATTTGCATTGGTGTATTATCAATCATGGGTGCATCTACTAATTGATCAGCAATAACCTATCCTTTTATAGCTTTTCTTTCCACATATTCAATGTCAAATTCACTTAAGAGCATAACCCATTTAGCTAATCTACCTGTGAGGGTAGCTTTGCTTAGTAGGTACTTGAGGGGATCAATTTTAGCTACCAATTGTGTGGTATGAGCTAACATGTAGTGTCTCAGTTTCTATGATGCAAAGATCATAGCTAGACAAGATTTCTCAATCATTAAATAGTTCTTCTCATATGCAACCAATGTTCTATTGATATAGTATATAGCTCTTTCTTTTTTGTTCTCATCATGTTGTGCTAGCAATGCCCCCAGTGATGTATCTGTAGTGGAGACATATAAAATCAATGGCTTCCCATGAATAAGAGGCATCAAGATAGGAGGATTTGATAGATACTTTTTGATATGGTTAAAGTTGTTCTCACATTCTTCATTCCATGCAAAGGTAACACCTTTATGTAATGTTTTTGTAAAAGGTTGTGATATATCAGCAAGTTGTGATATGAATCTTCTGATAGATTTTACTCTCCCTTGTAAGGTTCTCATTTGACTAATATTCTTGGGAGGTTGCATCTCTATTATAGCCTTGACTTTAGCTGGATCAACTTCAATGCCCTTCTTTTAAACTATGTATCCTAAGAGCTTTCCAGAAGTGACACTAAAAGCACACTTCTTAGGATTTAGTCAGAGACTAAACTTTTCCATTTTGTCTAGGATCATGCTTAAGTCCTTTAGATGTTCAGTTCTAATCATAGATTTTGCTAAAGTATCATCAACATAATCTTCCATAGTTCGATGCATCATGTCATGGAAAATAGATGTCATTTCTCTTTGGTATGTAGCACTAGCATTTTTAAGCCCAAATGGCATGACATTCCAACAGAAGGTACCCCATGCACATGTGAAAGCATTTTTCTCTTGATCCTCTAAAGCAATTTTTATTTGGTTATATCCAAAGAAACCATCCATTAAGGAATACATCTCGAAACCTGCAGTCATGTCCACTATCATATCAATGTTAGATAGTGGAAAATCATCCTTAGGGCATGCTCTATTCACATCTCTAAAGTTTGTGCACACTCTGATTGAACCATATGGTTTAGAAATAGGTACAATATTGGAGATCCACTCTGCATAGTCAATAACTCAGATGAATCCAGCTTTTAGGAGCTTCTCTAATTTAGCTTTTACCAAGAGTGCAACGTGAGGATGCATCTTTCTCAACTTTTGTTTAACGGGTTTGACATTTGGAGCTATGGATAAATGATGCATTATAAGATTAGGATCCAATCCTAGCATATCTGAATATTTCCATGAAAAGTTGATTTTTTTCTCTATGAGGAATGCTATAAATTTTTGCTTCTCTTCTTCTGATAAAGATTTTGCTACATGAATCAACTGTGGTTCTTCTATTGTTCCCAAATTGATAGATTGAGTAGGCTCAATTAGAACTAGAGATCTGTCCTGTAAATGATTCAGAAGGACATCAACTATCTCATCCTTAGGTGCCTCAGAGAGGTTTTCACCTTCAGATACATCTTTTATTTTTACTTTTGTAGGTTCTGAGACTACCACAAAGTGGTTTTCACCCTCAGAACTCCTTTTCTTTTTCTTTTTATTCTTATTTTTTGACTAAGATATTTGATGTCTGACTCCGTCATGCTAATGCTTGATTCACTGATGGAAGTACTCATAGGCTCAACTGCACTGAGGTAGCAAGCAAAGGCATAGTCATTGGAAAAGGTGCAAACACCATGGCTCAGATTTGTGGAGGTTTGATCAATAAGTTCTAGATATTGGATAGTCAAAGTGGGGAAAGATTGGGAGATAGTGTTTATGGATATGGATTTGTCATCATTGGTCCTAACCCGACACTCGAGTTCAAAGGTGATATTACAACTTAAGACATTCAATTCGTGAATAGGCTCAATGTCATCATGGGAGTCCAATTCAGCCCTAGATGGATCAGACTCGATAGGTTCATCATTTCTCTCTAGACTTACGTTGGGATTAGGTGCATATTGGTGAATAACATCAACATGTTTCTCTATAATAAGCTCATCTGGTTCTAGAATGGCTCGCCATTCATAGTCATTAGATTCATCTTCTGATTTAGGATCTCTAGGAAATCTTAGAAAATGAGTAAAGTCAGGGTGAATACCCCAAGAAGGGTTACCCTTAGATTCTGATTTGAATTCATACTCATGAGAATCTGTCTCAGAATGACTACCACCTTCCTCTTCTTGATTTTTTTCAAGATTAGCTGGTTCTTATGTTGCAACTATCTCTTGGTTGATAGTAGATTCTTGTGTTTCTACTACATTAATTCTTTTGATTGGATCATCTTTATCATCAAGAAGGTATTTGATCTCCTTAGGCAATTTTTCATAGGGGATGAGTTCTGAGCTGTCTGAATCACTATTTGATAGTTTTGTTTCTTCTTTCTTAAGAAGGGCTTCTCCTAGTGTGATCTGCTCTATGACATGAGAACAATTACCTTTGAGGTGATAGGGTTTCTTCTTAAAACCTAGGCCAATAGTATTCTTATTTGCCCTACCCGTATGTGAAATAGGTGCCACAAGACCTTTTCCTCTAACTCCTAGAGGTCCTTGACCTGGATATCTCATCTTAGCTATCAATTTATTTCTTGGACCGTATGACTTAGAAGAATCTTTGGATACTATAGAATCACAAGTTTGGACAACTGGGGATTCGGGTTCATCTTTGTATAGCCATGATAGCACAACTTCATCCTCTTCAAACTCTTTCTTGGATACTTGTTCTGCCACAAAATTCTTTTTATATGCTTCAAGAGGTTCCTTAAGTTCGGGCTTGGACTATTTCAAAGATTGCCCATAAGACTTAGGTGAGATAGGGAGAGATGTCAAACATAAGACTGGCTCTATAATATATTCTCCCATCCCATTTTCTCTTATATTGACCTCTTTAGCAATGTCTTCCATTTTGGACATTGAAGCAACATTTAGTTGTTCAGTAGAAGATTCTCTATTATTGGGAACAAGCTTATCAGCAATTTTCTTCAATGTATTGCAAGTTGTATTCAAATTTGTGGGGATAGTAACCTCTACTCCGTCATAAGGAAACTTCAAACATTGATGGTATGTAGAAGGAATAGCTTGCATTTCATGTATCCATGGTCTCCCTAGGAGGATGTTGTAGGCCAAAGGTAGATCAAGCACTTGACAGATGGTATCTTTGATAACTGGACCTGTTCTGATAGGTAAGACAATGGTGCCTTTAGAAGATCTTTCTTGTTCATCATAGGCTTTGATAGTTATTTTCTTTCTAGGATCAATAGCCACTTCTGAAAATCCCAATTGTTTGATCAAGCTGTAAGAACAAATGTTTAGGCCAACACCTCCATCTATCAACACACGTTTGACTCTATGGTTCTGGATCAAGACTTCTATATGCAAAGGCTGATTATGTGGGTGACTCAAGGAGTTGTCATCTTCCTCTGAAAAGGAGATATATTGCAGAAATGTAAGATGTCCAACCATAGTCTGGAACCTGTCTAAATCAAGGTCATCTGGAACATTGGATCTGAGCAAAGCTTTGTCTAGAATGGATCTATGAGCTAGAGATATTCGAAGCAACTCAAACATGGAGATTTTGGCATTAGTGTGCTGGAGTTGTTGAACCATGCTATAAGATGTAGGCCTTGTATCCTTTGGATTGGAAGATTTGGAAGCAGCCTTCTGTTTGGAAGCAGATGAAAGATTGAAGGGTATCTTAGGGACATTAGATGAATCTGGGATTTGTCCTTTCAGATGTGTCTGAGCTTGTGATTGAGTAACTACATTAGCTAAAGAATGATCCCTTTCTCTTCATACAATTGTGATGACATTGCAACTTTCAGAAAGACATGGTTCAACCATATTGATGAAAACATTATTCCAAGGTAGGCATAATTGACTTTTGCCCCCATATTAGGCTGAGAAGTTGAAACTCCTTGACCATGTTGTGGAAATGGTTCTGTGAATGTTGTATGATCATTATTGCTCTTAGGATTGTCAACTGTGATGTCTCCACTATCAATCAGATCTTGAATGGTGTGTTTCAACTGTAAGCAGTTATTAGTTTTGTGACCTTTACCTTGATGGAAATCACAGAATTTATTTTCTCTCCACCATTTTGGCTTAGGATCAGAATCAGGTGGTCGGATCACTGGAAAATAGATGATGTTATCAGCCAGTAGATTTTTCATAGCTGATTCTAAAGATTCTCCAAGAGGAGTGAAGTTTCACTGTTTATCCCAAGATTTGTATTATGGCTTCCTTTGAAATGGTTCGGATGACTTTTGTTCTAAAGCTTTAATGGCTTGGGAACCAAGAGTTAGGTTGTAGGCTGGTGCCTTTGATGGGGCATGGATAGTGTCAACAATGCCATCTATGATGATGCCTTTTTTCTTGTTCCAATTTTTGTTCTTATCTTTAAAACTAGATCCAGATTCGTACTTGTCTTTTTGAAGTGTGATTTCTCCTTTTTTCACAAGCACTTTTTCGATTTTGATAGCATTGTCCACCATCTTGTCAAAAGATGTATGATCTTGCATTTGTAGAGGATAATTGATTTTTAGAACTAGGTTATTGATGAAGATTTCTAATTTTTCTATTTCTAGAATAGGTCTGGCATATAGAGAAAACTTCTTCCTACATCTCTTGAGAAATGTTAGGAATGGTTCCCCTGGATATTGCTTGAGATTACAGATATCAATCATGGTGACTGGATGTTGAATATTTTAGGAGTATTGCTGATAAAACAATTTGATCAACTCCTCAAAAGTTTTGATAGTGGAAGGTAATCGAGAGAGCCATTGAATGGTCGCTCCTCCTAGAGATCGAGGGAAGAGATGCATCAGATAGGTTGGTTTGTGCATGAACTCCATTGATTGTGTACAAAATTTTCTGACATGATCCTAAGGATCTGAGTGTCCATCATACTTATCATACTTGGGCATCTCCACTCTTTTTGGAAATGGCGGCATGTACAAGTCTTTGTCAAATGGAAAAGGACATAGAGCCTCCATGGAGAACTCTTTGGGTTCCTTCTCTTTTTTGAGTTGATTCAGTTTGACTTGTAAAGCATGTATCTGTTTCATCATAGTTGTGAGTGGAGTTTCTTCCTCATGTGTGATGATAGCTTCGACATTAAAATTAGGAGGAAGCTTAGCTCCTTGATGAGCTAAATGTAAAAAGTATGCCTCTCTATCTTCTTTCAAGAAATGCTTCATCATTCATTTGAAGTTATTGTCATTTTGATATTGAGAAATTTCTTCAAGTGTGGGTTCCTGATTTGCACCATGTTGAGATTGAGTTCTTTGAGAGCCAAAGTTTGTCCCTGCTTGAGACATGGTGGGAGTTTGTGGACTCCCTGGAATAGATTGATGTGGGGTTTGTTGGGTACCTCCGTGAGTTGATGAAGGAGGAATGTAACTAGTTTTTAATCGAAGGTTGCCAACACCATCATCTTCGTAAAGACCAGAATCGCGGAGTTGCTCAAAAGTTGGACCTATGTGAGTCAAAGGTAAAGTATGAGATATTTCCCCATATTTCTTGTGAGAGGAAGCTCTAGTTTTCACCAATTTTTAGGAGTAATAATAACTAGAAAATAATCCAAATGACAACTCGTATCATGCATTGAATCATATGAAAAATAAGTGCATACCCATCACAAAATTTTTATTTTTTTTGTTGCATTTGACCTAGTCAACAAGATCTGATTTTTTTGATATGATTTCAGCCACAAAAATAGAAATACAAAAAAGAGACCCCTACTAAAAAATAGAGAGCTTTCCAAAAATGTAAAATTTTTAGAAAAATCTCTTCATTTGTGCCCTAGAGACCTATTTTACCAAAATAGACTAGTTTTTATAAATTGAGTATTTGAGATATTATATTGCATCAAAATTTAAAACACAAAGAATGGACCCCCTGTAGAATTTGAAGAGCTTTCTGAAAATGTAAAAATTTTCAAAAAATATGAGGATTTGCACCAAAAATAAATTATTTATGGAAAATAAAAAAAAAATTATTAAAAATTTAAAACATCTCCAAAAATTTTGAATTTTTTTATTGAAGCTTTCCTGATATGTCTCTAACCTGTAAAACAAAATTTTAGACCAAAACTCTAAGCCGTTTGGGAGATAAAATTAAATCTTTGAAACTTTAGGGTTTTAGCTCCAAAAAAAAATTAAAACCAGCATGTAAAGGTGGGTTGCCCCACAATGGGTGCCAGAAATGTGTGTGTGAATTTTGTACCTATTCTACAGACACAACACTTTAGTAAAACATTAGAGGTTAGCAAAAATTGAAATCGTGCAATAAATTGAAAGCTAAACTAACCAGGCAATTTACTACCTTCTAATAGGTGCGAGTATGATGTTCTTAGATTGTATCGAGATTAGTGACCTTGATGACACCTAAATGAAGGATTTGAATGCAAAATCTAGATATGGAATGAATGCAATTAATCTATTTTTTTAAGATTTTAGATGCAATAAGATAAAAATGATATGAATCTATGATATGTTGAAGAACTGATATGCTATGATATGCTAAATGATCTAACAAATGAAAACTAATATGATATGAAAAACTATGCAATATTGATCTCACAAAGCTTGGATTCATGTAAAGATGATTCTTTAGTCTGCAATTCGGCAGCGTGATTATGCAATTCTTGTGGATGATTTGAGATGAGCTGAGGCCTTAATTTATAGAAATCCAGGGCTTTGAGGATGCATGGAAAAAAACCATAAATCACTCAGATAACTCAGGTTGATTTTTGAGTTATTTTTAAATAAATGATAATTAACTCACAAAAAGATGCAAAAGCAGAGTTTAACTCAAAATAGAGTTTAGCTTTAATTGATAATTGATAGTTATCTCTTTTCTGATTGTGAATGATTTATTTATGGATTAATTTAATAATAAAGTGATTTATTTCCAACTTAACTGATTTTGAAAAATAAAACAATTGATTTATGGGTTAATTAATTATTTTTCAAACTTTTATTCAAAAACAATATTATTAAAAATTGACAACTTGCTTTAATAAATTAAATAAGAATTTAATCAATTATTCATAAGATTTTGGATTTATTGTCAAAATTAAATAATACAATTAGGAATAAATAGAATTAACTTCAATTAAACAATTAAGTGGAAAAATTAAATCTAATTAATTAAATATTGAGAATATTCAATTAATCAAACTTTAGGATAAATAGGATTTATCGTCAAATAATCATTAAATCAAAGATAATTAGGATAAATTAGGAATATTTCTAAGAATATTCCCCGATGTAGAATTAAGATAATCAATTAGGATTCGATGATGTTTAGATGTGCCTTAGGTTAGGACTTTGATGTCGATTTCATTTGATATGTTGATATAGAAGATTAATGAACCTATAGCCCATTTTTAGGGTATTACACATTGGAGTATCATGCATGTGATACAAAAGAAGAGGTAAAGCATGAAGATGCAAAGATTCATGAACCTACAATTGAAGAAGATGATTTATTAATGAAGATTGTAGCAGTTGAGGAAGAGTGGAATGTTTTGGTTGGAGGTCAACAGAAAGAAACCGTTACATACCTTGTTGAGGTCACGAAAGAAGAAAACAAAGATGAAGATATGAAAGAGGTAATTTTTTATGAATCATGGGATGCTAACTTTGAGATGGATTTGAAAGATAATGATGATGGTTTATATGAAGACCTTGCAAGTGATGTTTGGTATGAAAAAGAAGATTTGTATGGTATTACAAAGTTTATTATAGGTGCATTAGATCCTACAAGTTTGGAGGAGAATGAGAGTTACAGATGTACGAAGTTGATTGCAGAGGAGTATTGTTGGCAGCATATACTTGTTCCAACTATGTGTTGGAAAAGAAGGAAAAAATAAAAATATCGACAGTGGATACTTGTTTTAGCAAGGTGTTGGAAGAAAAGAAAAAATAATAATATCAGTAGCGGCTACTTCATTTTGTGAATCCATATCCACAAAAATTTTCCTACTTTGGGTGTCTGATGCAAGAGCATCTTGCATCACAAAATAAAAAGGGGGCATGATAAAAAAAAAAGAAAGGAAAAAAAAAAGAAAAAAAAAAAGAGAGGAAAAAAAAAAGAAGAAAAAAAGTTATTTCATTTTTCAAGGTGCATAAGTGGAATAAAAGAAATTTTTTTTAAAAAATATTAAAAAAAAATAAAAATTATTTCATTTATCAAGGTGTGTAGGTGGCATTTTAAAAACTTGTGCATTCAATATTTGTAGCTAGGTAGTTACAACTTTCTATTTTTTTATTGGCCCACAAAAGTAATGTAATTTTCTAATTGGCCCACATGGGGGTGCTTAATATTAATTGGGTGAGAATTTAATATTTGTATCAAGGTAGTTGCATCTATCTTTTATCCCACATTGGTTGTGTTTTAATACCTTGAGTGGTAAATGTATATATAAAGAAGGCATAGGAGCATTCATAAGCAAGCTTTCAAGTTGTAGGATCTTGTATTGGGGAAGAAGTGCTCAAGTTGTAGAAGTTGTCTCATTGCAAGTTCTCAAGTTGTAGGATCTTGTATTTAGGAAGAAGCTTGGGGATTGTAAGCTCTCTCATTGCAATCTCTCATGTTGTAGATATCATATTTGGAGGAAGCTCTCATGTTGTAAGACCTCTCAATTTGTAATGATTTTCAAGTATTAATGTATGCTTTGTAAAGAATTTAGTCTTCTCTTTGTCTCCATGTTGTTATTTCTTTGGTTATGAGTTGGTAAGGGTGGTGTGGCCCTTCATCAGGGTGTTAGACACAAACCTCTGAAGTGGGTCACTCAGTAAAAACCAAACAGAATGCAAAGTGCAGATTTGGGAAGTGACCTCCAAATGGCTATCTCCAAAACACATCAGAACTGAACTCTAAGATTTATAACCCACTTCAAATGCTAAATGATAAGAAAGGAACACATGTCCCAAGCAGTGTCCCCATGAAAGTCAACAGGTCCTTCTTAACTTGTATCCAAACTAGGGTCCTTTAAAATGTCTTTTTAGGGAAATGGTTTGTACCTTAGGAAATTTTTAAACTTGTCAAGTTCTAAAATTTAATCAAAATTTTAGAGCTCCAATAGGGTGTGAAGACCAAAGGTCTCTTACCTTTCCCTTCAATTGACCTTGTCTATTCAACTCCTTAATTGGATATTCAAGAGTCAAGTTGGAGATGTGTTTATATATACTTTCGTTGTAACCTAGATTGTATTCTATTTTTTGATTAATAAAATTATTCCCCTTCTCAGTGTGGATGTAGGCAATTTTTTGAACCATGATAAATCAATGTGTTCTTTATTTTCCTCTATTTTTTTATTTATCTTTCACTCTTTCAAATTTTACAATTGGCATCAGAGCGAGGTAGTGCTTCTCCTCAGAATTTGGTGATTGAAATTCTAGAAACATGGAAGATTTGAATGTACAAAAATTCTCAGGGAAGAATTTCAGAATATTGAAGGTTCAAACGGAGTCACTATTGATTAAGCAAGATATTTAACTTTCTTTAGAGGGGAAGAAAAAGAAACCAACAACAATTTCGAATGAAGATTGGGAGACTTTGGACAAGAAGGCAAGAGAAACAATATTTATTTCACTGTCTGACAATGTCCTCTTTAATGTAACATCTGAAATGACATCAAAAGAAGTGTGGGACAAGCTCACAACCACTTATGCAATGGCATAGACTTCTAATAAAGTATTTATCATTTAAAGGATGTAAAAACTCAAGATGAAGGAAAGTGGGATCATGAAAAACCACCTCAATGAGTTCAATACACTAATCAGCCAAGAAAATTTGGTAGGAATGATGCTAGATGACGATAAAAAAATTATTCTCTTGTTATGTTCATTACCAAGAAACTCGGATGGAGTTATGACAATAGTTAGTACCTCGACATCCAATACAAAAAAATTACTTTTTGATGAAGTTGTATCTACTCTTCTTAGCGAAAATATGAGAAGAAAGAATGACGAGTCTTCGCTTGGTGAAGCCTTAATGGTTGTGAGTATAAAAAATAGAGGAAGGAGCTATGAAAGAGGTAGAAAATTTAACAATAAAAGTAGATCCAAATCTTCAAAAAGATCAAAGTCAAAGGGAAGAAATGGAGATTGTTGGTTTTGTGAAAAATCGGGTCATTCAAAGAAAAATTGTCTCTCTTGAAAAGGAACAAGAAAGAGTTTGGGACAACAAAGCTAATGCAACATATGAAAAGGATGAATCTAGTATTTTAGTTCTCTCCACAAGTGACACCACTTTAGAATCATGGGTGCTCGATTCGGGTGCCTCTTTCCATGCTTATTCTTGCACGAAGCCTTTCACAAATTACCAAGAAAGAAAGTTTGGAAATGTGTTTTTGGGTGACAATAAAGCATGTGAGATCATTGGAAAAGGTGATGTTTTGTTATTATTAAAAGGTGGCGGTACTTGGTTATTGAAGGATGTTTGTCACATTCCTAAACTAAAGAGAAATCTAATTTTTTTTTATCAACTCCAAACTCAGGGCTGCCATACTTTCTTCAATCTTGACACTTGGAAAGTAAAAAAGGGATCTCTAGTGGCTACAAAAGGAGATAGAGTTGGGAGTTTATATGTTTTGGAAAGTAACGGTGAAGTGGAAGCTATAATGACAATCATGGACAACAACTCAAAGCTTTGGCATCAAAGGCTTGTACATATAAGTCAAAAAGGGCTTGATGTTACGCTAAAGAGGGATCAATTACTGGGATTAAAATATGTTGATTTGCAATTTTGTGAGAATTGTCTCTACAGAAAGAAAAAGCAGGCCAGATTCTTGAAGACTAGTAATGAAAAGAAGGGTGCACCTTTGGAGCTGGTTCATTTGGATGTATTTGGACTAACCGAGGTATCCTCCATTAGAGGTGCTAATTATTTTTTTACTTTTCTAGATAATTACACTTGAAAAGTATGGATTTATATGTTGTCCAAGAAATCAGAAGTATTCTCTAAATTAAAAAATTTCAAAGCTCTTGCGGAAAATTAGATGGCACAATATTAAGTGACAAAAAATAGATAATGGAGAGTTTTTCTCCTCAGAATTTGATTGTTTTTGTGCAGATCATAGAATTCATAAAATTAAGATTGTTCCCTTTACTCCTCAAAAAATAGAGTAGCCAAAAGGCTGAATAGAACAATACTTGAGAGAGCTCGGTGTATTCTCTCTAATGCTAGATTGGGTAAGGAATTTTGGGTGGAGGTGTGCAATATAATGGTGAATAGATGTAAAATGGATCCACCTCTATTAAAATATAAAGGGAGAAATATGAGATCTATTCTCAAAACCCAAATTCCCCAAAGAAGAGATCCGATTTGATCAACCAAAAGTTTAATGCACAATCGAATCAATTTTATGGAAAAAGAGTAGGAAGAGAGAGAGTAAATCCAATATTTCCCTAATGTGGAGGATTATGTTTAGAATATAGAATAATTGAAATATAAGTACTAACCTCAAATTAGGGTAGATCAGCAAAATGTTGAATTCTGATGTCTGTGTGCACTTTCGGGAAAATCTAAAACCTATCCTGGAATGGAAATGCCGAGACAGAGAAAACCCAGAAATCTTTCCTCAAGATGGCTCAGCTCGAGTTTGACCCTCATAAAAGGTCAAATACCAAATTCTTTATTTGAAGTTTGATTCGAATTTTGTTCACAGATCCCGAAAGTTGGCCGAAAAGGGTATCCAAATTCGCTCTCAAATTTGAAATTTCACACCTGTACTTGCAAAAAAATGGGGGTTTTTGTTGTATGGGGGGTTTGCCTTGGTCAAACCCCAGTTTGGAATCAACCTTAATATTGAAATTGAAATGGAGAATGCTAGCAAGTAGTAGAAAAGGATCTAACAATGAAGCTATGCAATTCAATAGATATGCAATTGTATTTGAAATGTAAACAAGTATATTGATATGAAATCTTGAACAAAACAATAAATGTAAATCAAACCTCCATGGTTGTATGCTTGGAATTCACCTTGGTAAAAGAATGAAATAGATCTTGAAGATGAACAAAATATCTTGAAGGAAGATCACACCATCATGATGGCTAGATCTAGGGTTTGAATGATAAATCTTGAATGCTTGAACCAAATCCCTTCAATAGCTTGAATGCTTAAATCCTTGATCTTCAATAGAGAACTTGGATGGAGAAGAAGACTTGAAATACTTGAATGGATGCTTGCTTGATCACCTTGAGAACTTGAGAGCTTTGAGAGCTTGAAAACTTGATTGAGAGATATGTTCTCACAAAACTTGATGATGAAAATAAGAGAGGAAGGCCTCCTTTTATAGTGATCTAGGGCACACTCCTCTAGATGGGCCACCTTGGAGAATTAAATCCCAATTAGGTCCTCACCTTTAGAAAATATACCTAGATTAAATGCAATTAAAATATTTACCATCCCAAAACCTGAAATGGCCGACCCAGAAGTGGGAAAATAAATCTCCTGAAAGCCCGAAGCCCGGAGATTCTGGAATTTGAAATTTTGGAGGAAGGGGTCAATGTCGAGGTTGACCCTGACCTAGTCAGGGTCAACCTAAGACCTTGACCTAGTCAGGGTCGACCTAAGACATTGACCCTGATCCTAAGTTCGCTCAGAACCAAGTCAAGAGGTCCCAGGGATGTCCAGAAACCTAGAATTGATGCCAGAATAGGACAGAATGTCAGGAGTAGACATAAAATCCTATAATTACTAAGATGAAGCCCAGGAGGATCCATTTCTAAATCCTACCTAGAAAATAGAGCTATGGAAGAGTGAAATTCAGGAGAATCCTTAAGATCCTATCCCTTAATTCACCTAGGATGAAGCAGAAAAGAAGTGGAAAGCGGGGAGAAAGCTAGATCAAAGCAAAGATCAATTCAAGGCATCCAATATGACCCTAAACCACTTACTTGGAGGGATAAATGCTCTTAACATGGAAGTGCTTCCATTTTAAGACGATACATTATGCCCCCACTTTAGCAAGAGTATGGATTTGATGCAAACTCTTGGTAAAGGAGAAGAAAGAGGAGATCCAAGTGGATTCACAAAGAGATAAAATAACACTTAGCTAAGGGCACGAGCCCCCAGATGAAAGATTCTAACTCAACATACACACACGAGGGTGTGAAACAATAAAACCAAAAGAACAAGGGCTAGCACTAAATAACCCAAATTAATTAGCATAAGAAACCTCACTAAGAAATATTCCTCATGTTAATATCATATTTGGAAAGCTATTGAATAAAAGCATAAATGTTTACATAAGAAAGATAAGAGAAACACTATAAATAACATAGCTTCATGATCATGTCCTACTAGCATGAAAGCAAAAAAGAAAGAAAGGAGAAAGTGATTACCTCGCTCAGTAAGATGCCCACCTTACCGTGAATCACCTTGGAGGGAGAGCCCAATAGGTTCACCCATAAACTATGCTTGTAATTGTAATGCGTCTTCTAACAAATTTTGGAATACCCATAGATCCACCTTCTTGTATCACTATGAATATGAAATGCATGTCTCCTCAAGATTTAGCAACTTATGTGCGTTACCTTTGGAAGATTTAGCATATAGGTGCATGTCTTTTTAGGATTTAGCAACTTATGTGCGTTACCTTCCAAGATTTAGCATATTTGAAACTAGAAATGCATGTCCCTTCAGGATTTAGCAGCTTATGTGTGTTATCTTCAGAGGATTTAGCATATTGAAAATTTTGAAAAATGTGTCTCCTCAAGATTTAGCAACTTATGTGCATTACCATCGGAAGATTTAGCATATGAATGCGTGTCTTTTCAGGATTTAGAAACTTATGTGCATTACCTTCCAAGATTTAGCATGTAAAAATTAAAAACTATAGTACAAGGGAGACCCTATATATGCCCCCCTCCTTAATATAGAAAAAGCATACTATTTTGTCATGTTAAGGAAAGAAAAAGAACAAGGATAAAGCCTTTCTTCAGCATCAAGACAATATCCACAAACAACACCCAGTCCAAGCCAAGAAGGTCATAGCTCCTATGAGGCCATGGAAGGGATGAATGTAAAGAGATATCATGGAAGAAGTGAAAAGAAAGTAAGCCTTATGAGGGATAGCACACTATTCAGTTTCCAAGGTGAGAGATATATCAACCATGGAAACCCAATGTCAAACAACAAAATAGGTTGTAATCAAGGACAAAGATCCTCAATGTAAACCAAAATTTTCATGTATGATTGGATGTCACATAATAGATAAATACTGCTTACCCAAGGAAAGAGGTGAAATCCTAGAAAAAATAGAAAAGAAAGAGATGGCATCCTAGCCCCCCAAGGTAGGACAAAGATTGAAGAGGATACCTACTTCTCAATGCAAGGAGATATCCTGTTTACAATAATGTACACCATATTCTTAGCAAGGGTTATTGACCCCTACATCCAAGAGTACAGATAATCATGAAAAGGATATGTCACTCATGGAAAAGGATCCTCAAATGAAAGAGATCTTATCAACAAGACCCCCACCAAAGAGGAGTGCTTTAGATAAAATATTAGCTTTCAAAGGTAGGAACAAAGATTCAACCATCAAGCCTCTTGTAAAGAAGAGGAAAAAAGAATCTTTGGATTGAGGGAAACAACTCTAACACCAAAGCAAGGGTGAGAGTTTATAAAGAACATAATTTGCAACATAGAAGAAGTGACAACCTAGGACAACAACTTCTCATGTAAGAAGGTTAGCTATAGTCAACACATCTAGCAATATGATGAAATAATATTACAATATAAAAAAATACCACTAAGCTAAGGAAAGTTGCTCCCTAGACAAAGAGAAATAAAGAGGTACCTTATCCCTAGGGATGAAAGGAAAGGGATACCTTTTCAAAACACATGTCCTAGAAAAGATATCTTGAATAATAGAAGAGAGCAATGGATGAAAATATATCATAATACAAACCATCGAGATAAATGAAAGAATAACCAATTAAGCTCAAAGAAGGAACATAATGGATTCTAAAAGACAAGAATATCTCTTGCCCCCCAATCTAGAGGGGAAAAGAGAGTGAGGGGTAAAATTATGAATAAATCTCAAAGGGGAAATTTCTTTTCTCTTATATTTATAGATAGGATAATAAGGAGAAGGTACTTTGAAAAATATTTGCACATCATGAACCATAGTTTGAACCTCAACATAAGTGTGGGAAGAACTAGGAATAGCAGATGGAGAATTAGGAATCAGATTAGGAAAGATAGGATTAGGATTAGGAAGTTTAGAAACTAGATTATGAAGATTAGGAATATTGGGAAAAGTGTAGGATGTGATATGAATGGAAGACACAACCAGAGGAACACTTGGAACCACAGTTGGAAAAGGGTTGAAATAGAGATAAGTAATATTATGGTAAGAATGATGTGAGGTAGGATCCTGCTTTTCCATAAGGTCACTACTAAGGAGAAGAGCGTTAAGGGAATGCCTATCTTTCTCTGCTAATGCCTCATCACTAGAAGGAATCCTAAATTGAGGTGAAGGATGTATAATATCATCTTCTTTGACATAAGGGGAGTGTATTTTAGAGAATATGTAATCCTTTTGTATCAAAAATTCTTCACAAGGAGGGGATAAGATGTAAAATGGATTCACCTCTATTCACGTCGGGTTCACCAAAATGAATAGATGTAAAATGGATTCACCTCTATTCAAATGTAAAGGGGGAAATATGAGATCTATTCTCAAAACCCAAATTCCCCAAAGAAGAGATCTGATTTGATCAACCAAAAGGTTAATGCACAATCGAATCAATTTTATCGAAAAAGAGTAGGAAGAGAGAGAGTAAATCCAATATTTCCCTAATGTGGAGGATTATGTTTAGAATATAGAATAATTGAAATATAAGTACTAACCTCAAATTAAGGCAGATCTAGAAAATGTTGAATTATGATGTCTGTGTGCACTTTCGGGAAAATCTAAAACCTGTCCTGGACTGGAAATGCTGAGACAGAAAACCTAGAAATCTTTCCTCAAGATGGCTCAGCTCGGGTTTGACCCTCATAAAAGGTCAAATACCACATTATTTATTTGAAGTCTGATTCAAATTCTTTTTGCAGATCCCAGAAGTTGGCCGAAAAGGGTATCCAAATTTTCTCTCAGATCTGAAACTCCGCACCTGTACCTACAAGAAAATGGGGGTTTTTGTTGTATGGGGGGTTTGCCTTGGTCAAACCCCGATTTGGAATCAACCTTAATATTGAAATTGAAATGGAGAATGCTAGCAAGTAGTAGAAAAGGATCTAACAATGAAGCTATGCAATTCAATAGATATGCAATTGTATTTGAAATGTAAACAAGTATATTGATATGAAAGCTTGAACAAAACAATAAATGTAAATCAAATTTTAATGGTTGTATGCTTGTAATTCACCTTGGTAAGAGAATGAAATGGATCTTGAAGATGACCAAAGGATCTTGAAGGAAGATCACACCATCATGATGGCTAGATCTAGGGTTTGAATGATAAATCTTGAATGCTTGAACCAAATCCCTTCAATAGCTTGAATGCTTAAATCCTTGATCTTCAATGGAGAACTTGGATGGAGAAGAAGACTTGAAATACTTGAATGGATGCTTGCTTGATCACCTTGAGAACTTGAGAGATTTGAGAGCTTGAAAACTTGATTGAGAGATATGTTCTCACAAAACTTAATGATGAAAATGAGAGAGGAAGGCCTCCTTTTATAGTGATCTAGGGCACACTCCTCTAGATGGGCCACCTTGGAGAATTAAATCCCAATTAGGTCCTCACCTTTAGAAAATATACCTAGATTAAATGCAATTAAAGGATTTACCATCTCGAAACCCGAAATGGCCGACCCGAAAGCGGGAAAATAAATCTCCCGAAAGCCCGAAGCCCAGAGATTCTGGAATTTGAAATTTTGGAGGAAGGGGTCAATGTCGAGGTTGACCCTGACCTAGTCAGGGTCGACCTAAGAGCTTGACCTAGTCAGGGTTGACCTAAGACCTTGACCTAGTCAGGGTCGACATAAGACATTGACCTTGATCCTAAGTTGACTCAGAACCAAGTCAAGAGGTCCCAGGGATGTCTAGAAACCTAGAATTGATGCCAGAAGAGGATAGAATGTCAGGAATAGACATAAAATCCTATGATTACTGAGATGAAGCCCAGGAGGATCCATTTCTAAATCCCACCTAGAAAATAGAACTATGGAAGAGTAAAATTCAGGAGAATCCTTAAGATCCTATCCCTAATTTCACCTAGGATGAAGTAGAAAAGAAGTGGAAAGCAGGGAGAAATCTAGATCAAAGGAAAGATCAATTCAAGGCATCCAATATGACCCCAAACCACTTACTCGGAGGGCTAAATGCTCTTAACATGGAAGAGCTTCCATTTTAAGATGATACAAATGGTATATCCCATCAATCAGAGTCCTTCATCACAATTAGATTTTAGTATATTCCAGAAGAAGGATGGTGTAGAAAAAGAATTTCATATTCTCACATTCATGTATTTGGTTGTGAAGCTTTTGCTCATGTACAAAGGAAAAGAGGACAAATCTTGATCCCAAATTGCAACAAGGTATATTCTTGGGCTATGGTGAAAATCAATATGGTTTTCAAATTTGGGATCCAGTGGCAAAAAAGGTTATTCAAAGTCAAGATGTTGTCTTCAATGAGAAGACATTCCCATCTCTGCAGACACATGTAACATTGTAGGAAGAGTATGTGCCTAGTGCTGTATTTGAAAACTCCACCCAAAAGTTTGCTGGAAGACAAACATAGTCAATACTTCCTCTCACACCAAATTCTATTTTAATTCCTCCATTTAACTCACCAATGAACTCTTCGAATTCTTCTCAGAATGTTCCCTATCCTAGCAACAATGAACAAATAAGTCAATCCAATGATATTTTTAAGGTAGTATCTATGTGATATAGAAAAGGCATGGTGGATCATGGTTTCAATGCTACCCTATGGCTAGAATAGGGGACACCATTTTTTGAAGAAAATGAAGGGAATGGAACTGATTCCATTTTAGCCATAGAGAAATCCATATCACCACCAACACAAGAAGATTACGGTAAATAATCCACAATGGTAGAAACTTACAACATTTCCAATCATGTGCAATTTACTTTCTCTGTGGAAGAAGACCATACTTCTTCATGTAGGTCTGGTGTTGACCATGTTCGGTTTGCAGACAACCCCTATCAAATTACATTTCTAGCGATGATTGAAACATTGCCCACACCACATAATGTGAAGTCATGTGAATAAATTGGTGAATTGGGTAACCATGGAGGAGGGAATACCAATTTTCCATAATATTCTACTCTTCCTACCAATAAATATAGTCACATTTCTGAATTGAGGAGGTCATCCAGGTAAAGAAAAATTCTTTCAAAATTTTTAGAATATGAATTATTCTTTGTAGAAGAGGCGAAACCCATGATTTTGGTCTCAGATCAAACAGAGCTAGCAAACAACAAGAATTCTCATAGAACCTCAAATTCTAGTAAATGATAAGGGGTTATGTATGAGGAAATGGATTCATTTTTAATGAATTAGACTTGGGACTTGGTGACTTTACCACCAAATAAGAGAGCTCTCAAGAACAAATGGGTTTACAAATTGAAGGAAGAAGATGGAGGCAAGGTTTTTTATCAGGCTAGACTGGTTGTTAAAGGTTATGGATAGTAGCAAGGAATTGATTTCAATGATATTTTTTCTCTGGTATTGAAGATGACCACTATTAGAGTTTTTCTAGGCTTGGTTGCAGCATGGGATCTCGTGCTTGAAGAACTGGATGTCAAGACTGCCTTACTACATGGCAATGTCGATGAGGAATTGTACATGATGCAATTGAAAGGATTTGTCACAAAGGGAAAGGAACATCTTTATTGCAAGTTAAAGAGGAGTTTGTACAGGCTTAAGCAAGCCCCAAGACCATGGTACCAAAAATTTGATCAGTTGATGCTTGAGCATAAGTTAGTACGCTCAGACGCTGACCCATGTGTTTACTTTAAAAGGCTCCCCAATGGTGAATTTATTATTCTCCTACTTTACATTGATGATACGATAGTAACCAGCACTAACATGAAGCTTATATGTGAGCTCAAACAAAAGTTAGCAAGAAGATTTTCCATGAAAGATTTGGGGGAAGCCAAAAGGATACTTGGGATGACCCTTTTAAGGGATAGACACAAGAAGAAAATATGGTTATCTCAAAAGCAATACATTGAGAAAGTATTGGAAAAATTTGGCATGTTAGAAGCCAAGTCAGTAAGCATTGCCTTAGCTTCTTATTTTCAATTGTCATCTGAAATGTGTCCTAAAACACAATAGGATCAAGCCTTCATGAAAGACATCTCTTATACATTTGCAGTTGGGATTATTATGTATGCCATGATTTCTACTCATCTAGACATTGCTCATGTAGATGGAGTAGTTAGAAAATATATGAGTAATATGGGTAAACCTACCTCTAACTTTTCTTTGTGTTTTAGAAAGGGTAAGGCACGATTGGAAGGATTTTTGGATTTTGATCTTGGTGGAGACTTAGATAAATAAAGATCCACTTCTAGTTATGTTTTTACATTTTTTGGGGCAGCAATTAGTTGGGGATCTAAATTATAACATTCAATTTCTCAATCATCTACCAAGGCTAAGTACATGACTCTTTCCAAAGGAGCCAAGGAGATGGTATGGCTGCAGTTTTTGTTGAAAGAATTAGGCTTGAAGCAATCATATTTTTCTATGTTTTTTGATAATAGTAGTGCCATTTTCATGACTAAACATCACACTTTTCAAAGACGCTCCAAACACATTGAGCTGCATTATTATTATATTTGACATATGGTTGAAGAAGGCAAGCTTCAAGTTGTCAAGATTGACATGAAGGTGAATCCAACTGATGCTCTCACATAGGTTGTTACACGGGAGAAGTTTGAGTTTTGTTGAGCTTCTCTCAGCATTACAAACATGTGATAATAGGGATCAAAGTGGGGGAATGAATTCTTACAAAATTGGTTGGTCTTCAAGTGGGATATTTTTGGGGGTGTGAAGCCCAAATGTCTCTTATGTTTCCCTCCAATTGACCTTGTCTATTCAACTTAATATTAGATATTCAAGAGTCAAGTTGGAGATGTGTTTATATATATGATTTTGTTGTAACTTGGATTGTACTCTATTTTTATGATTAATAAAATTATTCCCTTGCTCAATGTGGATGTAGGCAATTTTCCAAACCGTGATAATTCTATGTGTTCTTTATTTGCCTCTATTTTCAAGTATTTATCTTTCTCTCTTTCAAATTTTACAAAATGATTTTGACACCAATTTATTTCTTGGTGATATATCTTCTTGAATCCAATATTTCTAAAAGAAATCATAGAGCTACAGAGAGTCTAGTGTAAAATATATCTTTGTCCACAGTGGAAGCTATATGAGTTTTGTATAAGAACAATTGTAAATTGGCTAGGCATGAACTTACTCCACAACTTCACCCATCTTGATTTGGGCATTGTAGGAGGAACATTTTTATTGATTTTTAGTTGTTTCAAGTGTCACTGTCATTTTGAGTATCAATCAATAAACAATTGTTTATTTTTTCATTTCAATTTTTTTTTTATCTTAGGTTCTTAAGTTTATGAGATATCAGTAAATTTAGTCTAGGAGTAAGGCACAATTGTTGTGATGAGTTAAATGATTGATATTTTGGAGAGATTAGATTGTTTTTAAGTTTGTATTTTCTCTAATAGAGATTCTATTAGATAATTTTTTTGGTTTTAACTTTCACACTTGAAGAGTGAAAATCTAAATGCAACTTTAATAAATAAGAATGTGTGGGAATAGTGAGTGGAAAATAAAAACTATCGTCAAATGCAAGTAAATTGTTGGATTGAAACAACATACATGATAAAGCCAAGGATATTATTGGTCTTGTTCTTTCAAAATCTAAACTCCATCATATAGATTTAAATGAATCATTTGTAGTTATTTAGGATAATCTGAACAAATTATTTAAAGAAAAATAAGTTAATGAAAAATGTTCTTTAAAGCTTCAATTGTTTAGATTCAAAACGGAAGATGAAATCACTATGTCAAATCATATAAACAATTCAAGATGTCTTATTAGGAAGCTAGCAAAGGTTAAGATTCTAATAGATGATGAAAATGCTAAAGTCATCCTATTGAACAACTTGTCATCAATACAATAATGTTATTTTTACACTTAGTCAAATCACATCATAAACACTAGAAGATATGATCTCAACTCTTCTAGCAGAAAAAAATAAGACCAAGGAAGATGCAAAAGAAAATATTCAATTAGATAAAACATTATTTAAGAAATGTTCAGATAAAAATAAATACACATGCTTCTATTGTAAGGAAAAGGGTCACACAACATGAGCTTGTAGAACTCGAGCTAGTGATGTTCTTAAGGGAAAACTAAAAGAACAATCTAATGAGGAAACATTGGCTTGGGTTGAGGATGAGGATACATCAGGTGATGAAATAGTCATTAATCATTCTTATTCTCTCATAAATCACAAGTTTGTACTTTAAGCCTTCATGTTTGGAGGCTAGTAGTATAGGATGGAGGAATTTCCATCATCTCAAGTCAACTTCACTCTAAGATGGTGTTCTGCATGAGAAACATTTTTGGAATTTTCAGTTTATGCTTTCCATTTTCTTTCTTTCTTGATGCTAACAAATTTAAAGAGCACATGTATTGTGAATGTTATGTTTTGGGGACAAGTTTGGGATTTAGTTAAGCTCAAAATAGATTATTGTTAGCAAGATTCAAAGTATGTGATCAAGAATTATACCTTTTTGTGGCCATTAGAAAATTATAGAGATTTGTCACACTCTTAAAGATCATTGTTGAATAATTCAAGACTTTGTAATTTGAGAGCTAAAAAATATAGCTCAAAGCTACACCTTCCTGAGAGTCAAGAGATAACTTGATGGAGGCCTTCTTGGTTCAAGATTTGTTTCTTTAGAAGAAGATTTTCTCAAAATATGTATTCATGTTATGTTTAATTAGCATGTTTTGTTATGTAAGCATTTTGGGGGGTGGGGGACAGGCCTATCCCTAGAGAAAGGTAAATTTGATATTTTTAGGATCAACATATTAAGAAGGGAATGTTGGTGTTGTAATACATTGTTGTAATTGTCATTGCAATTATATGTAATTGTTGTTGGTTACTCTCAACTTTCATTGTTACCTTGTATAAATTTGCTTCCAATTATGAATAAAGATAATCAAAATATTTTCCTTCCTCTCTCATATTATTGTATAGTGATAAGTACATATTAAGATGTCCATATAATCTTGATTGAATACGATGAAGACACTTGAAGAGAATATAATATTTATCATCAACACATAGAACTTATATAATCTACACCCATTATTAACAAATCGATTAATGTAGTAATCCATGACAAGTTAGAATGGGTATCTCAATTAATACAATAATCCATGACACATTCTAGATTATCTTGTAGAGATGTGAGAAAAGTTGATAATCATTTAAATCTTTTTAAATGTATGTATAAATACAATTCAATACTATTTTAGGTAGACAATAAATTTTTAACATATTACTATATCATGTCTACTCTTTTTTACAATCTTCTACATAGTTTTCTAACAATATTCATTCAAAAAATCGATAAACATATGAAATCACTTTAAAATGGGCACTTTATTGGTATCCCAAAGGCTAAGGGATGTCTACTCTTTTTACAATCTTCTACATATTTTTCCAACAATATTCATTCAAAGAATCGATAAACATATGAAATCATTTTGAAATGGGCACTTTATTGGTATCACAAAGGCTAAGGGAGGTATGAAGTTTAAAGCCTAGAAGCCAAACATCACAATAACTTGGAATATGGTAAGAATGAGGGTGACATGTTCTTTATTCCTTATTCTAGAGCACTTTAAATCCAATAACAAGTTTATGGCACGTAAAGGAACCCTAGCTGACTCCATTTAATTTAGAGAAGGCGGGGGAACTGGTCCAGATCCTTCATCCCAAATAGGCAATTTCTCGACTGTCTCGCAAATTTTAGGCAGGGATAGCCCTGTCAAATGCACAATATATTCAGATGAAATGAAATGAAATAGAATTGTAAATGAAACAAAGGCAGCTCGAATGTTATATTTGTTTTGTGTTTATGAACTAAAAGTATATGTTACCTTCTCCTGCTGCCAGATTGAAGTATAGTTCCTTAATATTGGGGCAACTGTTTAGGCAATTATCTGAGCATAACTTTGAAGTGAAATGATAATTGGTGGTGAGATCATCAGAGGACATGCCCACAGATATTCTTGATAAACCGCAAGATTCCAGACACTCATCGCTCTCAATCCATTCTTTTATCTTCTCTGTAGTGATACCAGAGGACTGCAATGCACATCCACATTATCACAAACCCAATAAATAAAATTGAATGTTTTTATGTCTAAAACAATTACAAAATATGGTTTCGTTGCTTATTTCTTGCAGAAGATATTGGAATCCTTTAAAACCTTTTTTTTAATCAAAATAACCACAAAATATGATCTTATAAATGTGATTTAAAAGGTGTTTTAGTTGAGATTGTTCTTCTTTAAAAAAATGCAAGACAATCCCATCGTGTCAGATTTTATTTTAATTCACTTCAGAGCTCTTAGGAGTAGTTTGGATTCAAATCGCTTTGAATGCTGGTTTGGCTGTCTCACTGCTGTAGTTTTAACGTTTGTGTCTCAGTAACTTTTTTGGCGTAAGGCTCATTTCTTGGTTGGCCCTTTCAAAACCCTCTTTTAATTCATAGTTCTGATTAAAAGTGTATTCCCAACTTTAAAAAATCACAATGATTTGGTTCATATCTTCTTAGTTGTCTGTTTGTTATTCTGATATTGATCCCCTGTTGCATCGGGGATATTTTGATAGTTAAAATTCATTTATCATAAAAAAAAAAAGGGCTGGAGATACAAGATTATCCACATTCAACCGGACACATCAATTATTCATAAAAAGGCCTTTAGGCAGCCAGAGCAATGACAGTCCAGAGAGAAGGATCTTTTTTTTAATGGAAAAGACCTCTATTTATCAAAAAAAAATTTAATGGAAAAAACCTCTATTTATCAAAAAAAAACACAGTTATCTTTTAATAAAAAAACAATCAGAAAGATTTATAATTCTTTTGGAAAAAGTACAAATACCAATTTATCTTCAGATCAAAAACAATAACAAAGATCTATAATTCTATTGAGATTACAAAATGTAGAATCAATTTTCTTGAAATTGAAAATCTTTAAAAAATTATTTATCTTTTAATTAAGAACAATCCCAAAGACATTACTTTTTTAAAAATAAAAAATATATATATACTAACAATAATAAAGATCTATAATTCTATTGAAATTATAAAACGTAAATGAAATGTAGAATAAATTTTCTTTTAAATCCAAAAATCATAAAAAATTTATTTATCTTTTAATAAAGAACAATCACAAAGATCTATAATTCGTTTCAAATCAAATAAAATGTAAATGAAATGTCGAATCACTTCTTTTGAAATTTGTAAAAACGAAAATGAATTGTAGATTAGATAACTGACCAAATTTTCTAATTACAATTAACGAGAATCCCATTTAAAAAACAAACAATTGAAGCGATTTTTCATACTTGCTACTGAAACTATTCATCTACATGCTAACTAAATCTTAATTTGATCAAAAACAATCTTAATTTGATCAAATGGGTTTTTGAGTGAAAATTGTAACCTGACATTCGTGTTCAACTGATGTGGCAGAGTATTTATTCTCAAGCACACAGCGAACGCCTGAGGATGACACTGCAAAAGCACAATATTGTTCTGGGAGCTTCTCACATTCGAAACCTTCATTTACACAACATTAATGTCAGCTTTCTACAATCTCTTCATTATATTAAATGTAAACTATAGATAATTTTAAATAAAAGACATACACAGTTTGAAATTTTCACTTACATTAAATTCACACTTATAATTGGCATGTGTTTTTAATAAACTATTAATAAGATCTAAAATATTGAATGAAAAACATATTAAATCTTCACTTACACAACATTTATGCTTATTGTTGACACTAATTTTTCATAATTTATAAATCATGAGTATAATCTAAAAGCTTTCAGAATAAAAACACACAATTTAATATAAAAATTTATATTTCAATCAATCTTTATTTATACAATATTTCTACTTATAATAACATAAATTATGCACAATCCATATATTAGTTCATCAATATTTACAATGAAAAAAATACAATTTAATCTAAAAGTTTACATTCTAATTACATACTAATCATCTACGCCAATGAAATGAAAAGTGAGAGACACTTACCAATCCCAACTTGAATGTTGCCAACCCAAGATTCAAAGTTTACATTTCAATTAACTTTCACTTGCACAATACTCTCACTTATAATAACGTAAAATTTTCACAACCTATATATTAATTCATCAATATAATCTAAAATACTGAATGAAAAAACACAAAATTTAATCCAAAAATTTACATTCTAATTAACGTTTGTACTACAAATCATCTACACCAATGAAATGATACGTGAGAGAAACACTTACCTTCAACCAGTATAACATGCATGATTGAGAGAGCAAGAACACCAATGACTGCAACACCGTTTGGAGGACCCATCTGTCACAGGAGCAGAATTAATGTGGCAACAAGTTCGTTACTTGCTTTTACTATTCTGAAGTGTATTGGGGTTTGGTGGTAGCTATTTATTGGCTTGGCACATCCACATATTTCTCATCTTTCATACATCTGTTCGGCTGATAAGAGTTTGGAATCCTCACATGCTTTAATAAGATAAGCCGAATTCTTGAAATCAACGAGTGATTTCCAAGAGAGATATCCTGAGCACATATTGCAATTACTTATTATTGATAGTTTATGCTCAAGATGGCTCTCCTCCTCCATTTTAGTTGTGATTGCAACCATATTCAATTAATTTTAGTTCATCTACTTCACAATAAATTAGAATGCTTGGATAGCCCAAGTTAGAGAGTTAAATATTTATTTACATTTTTTTTAAATCACCGCTCTTTTTAATTTGGACTCTTGGGAGAGTCAAAGCTGTCGCTAAGAGGCATTAATTATTTATTCATTTATTTGTTTTTGTTTTGTACTTAAGCAATTTTTGTACTAAGCATTTTATATTATAGATTTGTAATATTGTATCTAAAGGTGTCATGTAATTTAAATTTATATATTTTGAAGTAATTATTCTTCAGCGAATTTTAATGTTTTTAAATATATTATCTTATTTTTATTTGTTTTGTTAATATATTTTTTTATTCTTGTTATTTGTTATTTTATATAATAATTTTAGCTTCTTTAAATTACATGATAAAGGTATAAAAAGATATAAGAATATTTTAATATAATTTTCATAAATATAATAAATTATAAATCACTACATTTATATAAAAAATTATCTATTATGTATGAATTTTAATTGAGATTTTTCTAGGTATTTTTAAATTTTTGGACACAATAATAATTTTTTTACAGCTCTCATTTGCTAAATCTTTTTAGGTGCATGTTTGTAAAACAAAAGAGGAGATTACATACACACAAGTTGTGTTCTAGAGATTTTCATTAATTCAAAACTTCAAAGCATTCTCACAAAGTCATTTTGGATATATTATTTGATAGTATTTTATGAGATCACATTTTTTTGAGGTTGCTTGTCAAATGTTTTAACACACTTTGTGTATGGTTCCACATTCTTCATACATGTAAGTCAAGGTGGATGCAACAACATATGTTTTGATAGATATTGTGTTGGCTTAAATTTTGTTTTAAGTCTCTAAAAAAATTTGTTATTTATACCTTCTTTACTAAATGTTTAAATAATTTCTTGGAATCCTTATCTGTATCATATGCAATCATTTTGTTTATATACATTTAGAAAACTAATGTGTATGTTCTTTATTTCTTTCTTCTTGCATTCTTCTAAGAGTGCAATCCAACTTCTCTTTCTAAAATATAACAATTATTCTTACTAGAAATCCAATTAATTGCAAGTACTCACGATTGATTAAAAAAATTGTAGTTTGGGTTTAAGAATTCTGTTAAAATATTTTTAGTATCTTTGTGTGTGCTATTTCCAAACTTTAATATTTCTTCATAAACTAGATACACATTATGAAAATTATTTGATAAAATATCATAAGAATATAGAGGTATGTGTAGGGCACATGAATTATTTTTGAAAATGTCTCAAAGAAATGTTTATGTGTGCACATAAGCCACAATTAACATATATCAAATTCATTTTAGCTATATGAGTGGATATACTATAGAAGAAAATATTAGTTTTGAAAAGTAATGATGATGATTATACTCATCTATAGGAACGATGTTGCAAGGTATTTAATTTGATGTATTTATTGAAATATTTCTTACTTCCATAAGGTGTTTTTTTTATTGAAAAACTTTCCTCATATTCTTTTGCATGAGATACTTTTCCTCATATTCTTTTGCATGAGATACTTATATTATATTCTTTTGCATGAGATACTTTTCCTCATATTATATTATTTTGCCTGAGATACTTCCTTTCACTTACTTGTATATGACTATTTGATATTGGGTTAGTGTGGAAGATTTTGACCAAGATCTTTTATGACTACTATGATACACGTTTCTCTATTTGTGTGTCACTTCACATGCCTACATACGCTCACATCTAATCTTAGTAGCTTCCATGACATAGAGGCAAAATAAGTATTTTTTATATCATGTACCACTATGGGTACACCTTCCATAAGAAAATTATCATCATTCTTAACCACTCCATGCTATTTTCTAAATAAATAAAATGCATTGAAAGCAATACTATTTTTGATAGAACTTGTATGCATTGGTCTCCTTTAAAACAGTCTACATTCCTTCCTTTCTTCATTGCCCATGCATTCAATATTAAATGCTACATTTTCTTGTCATTAATATGATACTTAATCTTATGTATATAACATACATACATACATACACACACATACAAACATAAATAATCAAGTTTTTAATATTTTCTTATATAAAATTTATATATGTCATTTTGAAAATTTTTATTGGCAAATTTATTCAAAGCATTATAATAAACTTAAACTATAATGTAATTCTATATGATTGCATGAAGTGTTAAACTGTAATTATTTAACATCATTCTTCTTGGTAGAAATTATAAAAGTATAATAAATTATTACAACATATCTACTCTTACATAAAAACTACAGTTTTCAAAAATATTTATTATGAAATATTTGTTTATCTCATTGATAAGAATACTGAATCATTTTATAAATAAATATATATTGAATCATTTTATTGATAAGTATATTGAATCATTTTAAAATGGCCAACTTGATTGGCATCACAAAGTTTCTGGGAGGTACTAAGTATAAAAACGAAAAAAATTAGAATAGCTTATGGAATAAGGTAGAACGAGGGAAAGGTAACTTATGGAATAATGTAGATTGGGAGCGAGAAGCCCATTATTCCTTATTGTATAACACTTTATCTAGTTAAAAATTTAATTGGTAAGGAAAGAAACTCTTGGCAATTCCATTCAAGTTTTCATGGATGAAGAGTTATGATGAGGTTGGTGATAAAGCTTCTTGAGAAAGAGAAAGGGAAGACCCTGGTGCATCTGCTTCCTGAGAACGAGAAGACCGCGGTGAATCTGCTTCATGAGAAAGAGAAAAAGAAGACCATCGTGCATCTGCTACATGAGAAAGAGAAGCCCATGGTGCATCTGCTCCATACTCTTTTATTTTGTTGATTGCCTCACAGAATTTAGGCAGGTATATTCCTGTCAATAGTAGGTCCAAGCCACAATATATTCAGCTTACATGAAATGAAATAGTAAATGAAACAACACAGAGAAAGTTATAATTGTTCAGTGTACTAAAGTATGTCTTACCTTCCCCTTCAGCCAGATTGAAGTATAGTTCCATGATATTGGGGCAACTGTTTAGGCAGTCATTTGAGCATAACTTGGAAGCGAATTGATGATTGCTAGTCAAATCATCAGAGGACAGGCCCACAGACATTCTTGATAAACCACAAGAATCCAGACACTCTTTGCTCTCAATCCATTCAATTATCAGCTCTGCCTTGATACCAGAGGACTGCAATGCACATCCACATTATCACAAACTCAATACCAATATATAATATTGTATGTTTTCATATCCAAAGAACAGTCACAAAGGTATGTTTAAGTGTCTTTTGGTTGAGACTGGTTCTTTGAAAAAGATAGGATAACTCAGTTGCTTCGAATTTTATATCCACTTCAGAGGTCTTTTAAAGTTTTGGATTCTGTCCCTCTGTTGTAGTGTTTGGTGTTTGTTTTTCAGAGATCTTTCTTTTTCCAACGCCCATTTTTAGTTGGTTCTTGTTTCCTTTTTCGTTTTTCTTCACGATGGATCACTTAGTGTAATCGAGATGAAGAAAGCATGCACAGTTTTTATAAATTTTTTTTCTAATTTTATGAACTCTAGAAAAATTATACCCTTTACAACCCTCTTGCAATTCATAGTTCTAGTCCAGAATATTGTCCCAGTAAACATAATTATAAAAATATGATTTATTTCTTCTTGTTTTTCTATTTGTTGTTCTGTTGTTAATCATTCCTTATGTTGCTGACATTTTATTGTAATTAGGTTTTAAGAACCAGTTAAACCCTATTTATATTTTGATAAAAAGAACCACAAAGATCTATAATTCTTCTTAAACTCAAAAAGATATATATGAATTGTAAATCAAAAGCTAATCAAAATTCTATTAAAAAAACATTTTTCATAATTGTTACTGAAAGAATTCTCCTTGCATGCTAACTGAATCTCAATTTAATCAGATGTGCTTTAAGCGAAATTGTTACCTGACAATCATATTGGGTTGATGTGGAGGTGTATTTATTCTCAAGCACACAGCGAACTCCCGAGGATGAAACTGAAAAAGCACAGAAATCCACTGGGAGCTTCTCACATTCGAAACCTTCACTTGCACAACAGTAACATTTATATTTAGTATTAGTTTTCTACAATCTGTAAGTACTTAGTACCATCAAATAAAAAACGTAAACGATTTCATCTAAAAGCTTAAGAATACATTGAACATTTAATTCCATCTCTACAAATCATCGGCGCCAATCAAACATCAGGTTTATTGAATAAATTAAAAGTGAGGGAGGCACTAACCTTGAACCAGAAGCATATTCATGATTGAAAGTGCAAAAACAATAGTGACTGCAACTACCATTGGTGAACCCATTTGTCACAGGAAGAAAACTAATGTTGCAAAAAGTTTGGTGTTACTATTCAGTATTCAGTATTCTGTATGTGTATTGGGCTATGGTGGTACCTATTTATTGGCATTGCACATCCAGAAATTTCTGAGTGTTCATACAACTGTCCGGCTAATAAAAGAAAAGCTAAAGCAAATTCTTGAAATCAAGGAGTGATTTTCAAAACAAATATCCTCTGCAATTACTTAATATTGAATGGTTGAAGCTAAAATGGATCTCCTGCTCTTCCTCCGTTTCCGTTGTGGTTTCAACCATATTCACTTAATTTTAGTTAATCTAAGTGTACAATAAATTGCAATCTTTGGATAGTATGCATTAGAGAGCTAAATATTTGTATTCATTTATTTGTAAATCAATACTCTTTGTAATGGGACTCTTCACAGAACCAAAGCTGTATCAAAGTGGCAATTTTAGTTTTACTGAGCATTTTATATTATAAACTTGAAATCTTAAAATTTTTAAGGGTACTTGTCATTGAAGGGTAGTCATTTTGGTCATGCAATTTACTTTTAGACATTTTAAAAGTCCATGAAGTCATAAATATTTTTTCAAATATATTATCTAAAGTTTTTATTTAGGTTATTTTTCTAAGAGTCATTAAATGTATTGTTTAGTTGATATTGTTGTGAATTTTTTTAGAATATATAATGTTTTAAAAGATATAAGTGATTTAAAAAAATTTTAACATAGTAACTTATAAACTACTACATCTACATCAAAATTGTGTACCATTTTATGATCTTTAATTAAAGTACATTTGGATATTTTTTAAACTTATTTTTGTACAAAATACTAAAATATTTATATCCCTCATTTACTAAACCTTTTTGAGTGCATGCTAGTTGTTGGTTATCAAATTGGTCTTCCACAAAACTTTGTAAATCTAGACTTTGTAACCCCATACAAGACCAAAATGATAAACACAAGTTGGGAAAATTAATGAATGATTTTCCTTTGAATTTTATCTTGAAGGTACAACTCCCTCCTTTTGATAAAATTTTAGTTTTTGGAATTTTAAAGGTTAAGGTATACTTTTCACCAGAAATCAGTAAAGGAACTAACAATTGTTCATCACCATGAAATAATTGTGGAATAAAAGTAACTCTTACAAATAATCATTCAAAAATTATTCCCACAAAACTTAAACACACTTTACTATAAAATATTCATTCGAAGATAAGGATATGCATTCATGTACTAATTAGAATCTATGTAACAACACTAATTACTAAGAACAAAAAAACACCTATGTACACATTCACACTACACAAAGTACTCTGTTTAAAGTCTGAAATTAAAGTTCAAAAAATGATGTGGGTAATAAACCTTAGAAACACAAAGATATCCATCGAACTCAAAAATTGGTATTCAAATGTTGGAATACCCAGACCATTGAGAGCCAAAGGGTGGGGGTAAGTGAATCAATGGTTTCAATTATTTCATCAAAATGAAAAACTTGACAATCAATTAATGATATGCATGTATCTTTGTTCAAAGCAGAAAGATTAACAACATAAAGGTGTAAAGAAAACTATAAGAAATAAGAATGATATGTATAACAAAGATAAATAAGTGAAAAACCCTTGAAGGGTAAAAAACCACTTTGAGGATTGTAAGAATTTTGATATCACTTTGATACCATGTAAGAATTTGCCTAAGGAAAAAGATTAAAATGCCAAGATCTAGAAGCTCAATTGATAGCACAAGAGATAGGCAAAATGATATGGTCAATTGATTGATTCAATATTGATCAAATAATAAAATATAATTGATAAAAAGAAAGTAGATGTGCATGAATATATAGGCAATGCATGATAACTAGGAGTGATGAAAGAGATAAGCTATCACCTAGACAAGGTGGAATCACATGTCCACCAAAGGTGGATCATCCTCCATTGTACAACAAAGTATGTGCACGCATGTGCACTGATGAGATGATGATAATGTGATAAGAGAACTAAAGGTGAATCTCATAGACAAAGTAGAAATTCTCCTCCACCATGTGCTAAAATGAAATGCAAACTCAGGTAGGTGTCTACATGACAACGAATATGCAAATGCATTATCCTAAGTAAACTTAAGTAAAGGGTAAATAGTGAAAATTTATTTACACAAACAAAGATAAACTCCATTAAGCCTCTTTGAAAACCCCACGGATTACACTTTAGGAGCACCTATTCCAATCAATGCTTCATTGGAAAAACAAGCCTCAGTGGCTACATTTAGGGCACCAACTCTAGGAGTACTAGCCTCTTACAAGTTTAGAAGCACCAATCCCTTACAAAATCTCAAAATAATATTAATTCAAATGGTTACTCTATTTATATACAATTCAATTTACAATGTCTCTTATCTAGAATGATAACCAAGGTAATAATTTAAACACTGTTATCAACTTTGCAAACTCACTGTTAACACTCTATCTTTTCTCTGTTCTAGATCCAAAATCTATCTTTCCTAAAAAAATAATATATCATAATATTAAATATTGTTGCATTTCACTTCTTTAGAAAATAATAGTTTTTACTGGTATAAGCATTAATAATGCATCTCTTAGTCACATTCTTTACACACACTTTATCTACATTTTATTCTAACATTTATTTGGAATAAACTCTTTACAAAACTTTACCTCTGCACCTTACACTAACATCTATGTTATCCTTCCAACAACGTCAACTGAAAAATACAATAAATGAATCAATAGTTATTGAACCTTCATTGCCTCTCCAAAACTATTATCATGACTAGTTAGCAAAAATTTGATTTCAACTAACCATTCATATTCACCTTTCTTCCAATACTTATGTATCTCTATGGTGCACCAATGATAAAACTTCTTATGACAACACATTACGTTCAAATACTAAGATGTGGCTTGTCTAACACACCATCAAACTATAAAATTTCAACATGTTGCAACATAGACCATCGAATTCTATGATGATAAAATCATTTTAAATCCTTTGCTTACTTCCCAAACTTAATTAGTTGTTATCATTTTAAAACTAACCTTTATAACCATTCTTACAAAAGAATAAATAACAACCTTATCCATGATATTAGAAGTCATGTGAATGACTAATAAGATTATCATTCAGTATAATGTTCTTTATTGTAACATTTTAAGTTTCTATCACTTGTTGTTTTACTCTTGTTGCTTATTGTTATGCTCTTGTTGTTATAAATACATGATTAACTATTTACATTGTAAACTCTTAGTTATCAAACCCAAACTACTTCCTATGCATTTGAGCTTCAAGGAATCATACCAGGTTAACACAAACAATGTATTTTTTCTTTCATTAAACTCACATATGCATTTGATGCATCTTTCCATTTTTCTCAACCTGCCTCAATCTTATTCCAACTTCTTACTTTCTCTCTAGTTATAAGTTAATATTGATATTTTTGAATTTCTCTCTATCCACATTATCTCTATTAACACACCCGAACTAAACACTAACATTGTTAAGAATGTGCTAACTAACCCCATTAGCATCTAACTACCTCTTTGACAATGCACTTGATCTAGTTGACATCAATGCAAACAATCGATCACATCTTAAATTGACAAACATGCCAACATTATCCCCAACTTTAAATTGACCAACAAATGAAATTGATTCACACTCATATTTTAAAAACAATGAGGATACAAACTTGTCAATCATTTCCCCTATCAAATATTCATACATTTAAAGTCCTTATGCTAAACTATTTGCCAGTTACATAAAATTAGTTTTTTAAAGAACTGTTACTAAAAAAAGTCATAAAGTTTTTTTGAACAAAATATAAAAGATCATAACAAGTGACATTGTAAACTAAATAAATAAAGAAATGAAGAATCACAATGCCACATTTTTATTTTGTATCTAAGCAGGTTGTTGAATGATTTATTGGGCCTTCTAACTCTACAATGTTTTGATAACAATTGTGTTCTCTCATGACCGTGAATGATCACACTTTTGCTTCTCATAGCCCAAAAATATTTCTCATAATTTACTTTATCAAATTTAGAAATATTTTTTTTCATTGATGGTTGATGCACTGAATTAGGAATGCATCTATCCTTGCCAACTCATCATGATGATCATCTCCAAAGACCTTTAGATCAATCAACCTATGAATGTTACTCTAGAAATCTATCTTTAACTGCTTAGTTGAGGCAATGCCCAAATTTTCCTTTCTTCTTAGATGAAAACCAATTTATTTAAACTCTTGAACTACCTAGGCAATCATTTTGTTGGCTTCTTTAAGTACTTAACTTATTCTTCTCTATAAGATTTTTCTTATGGGCACTCGCATTTATAAAATTCAAATGGGTGATTCTTATCGATGATTTGCTTGGGTATTAGTAATTACTTATTTTAAAAATAGATTTTCTATCTAATATATTTGTCTATCCTAGCTCCATCTGTTACTTCCTAAACAAATTGTTGTAGGATGAGACATTGACAGGAAAACTTAAACCTTCAAAATTCAAGGAATTTTTTAGGATCTCGAGTTAAAGCACTTCTATCTTGAATCAATGCAATAGAGCTTGTCATTATCTTTAAACATTCTCCAGATCGAATCCACTCCCAAGGCCTTATTAGAAGTTATTGTTCTCCTTAATATTATGACTCCTTAACATAGGTTAGAAAACATTCTTATATACTACTAGAGGGCCTTTAATGACCTTCTTGGGCCTTCAACTTAGATTTTTACTGTATATTGTGAGTCCTTCAACATGCTTTGAGGTGGTTTTAAAATGGATAGTTGTTGTTATTGTTGTTTTTATATGTATTGTTACTGCTCATAATATGTATTGTTGTTGCTATTATAAGTATTTCTATTGTTGCTATATGTATTGTTGTTGTTGTTATATGTATTATTGTTGCTATCCATTATATGTATTACTTGAGGGATATCATCCTTGTTTTACTAATCAAATGTGTAATAATATCTCCATAACCTTATGTTTCTAGTATGCATGCATTGTAATGTAGTATTTATATTTGTGGCCTTTCATTAACTATGTAATATAATGTGTTTTTTCCTTTTTGTGGGAATGTATTGATAAACTCAAAGAAGGAGATAAAGACAGGGTGTCAGATCTATATGATGGTGATGCTATGAGAATTGGGTAGATTTATTCCTTATCTATTGCATATGTAGTCAATTTGAAAGGAACAAGAGATGCAAATGTAAACATATTAAAGGTGACAAGTAATATTCCCCTTGTTTATGAAAACAAAATATATGGATCCATTCCTCTGAAAGAGAAAGAGGGAACCTTCACAAGGTGGCCACTAAATTATTTGCAAAAAATGACATAATTAAGCATGTTTATCATGTACTAGTTGTTAGGTATCTTGGCTCACTACTTTATGCAGTATTTTGAATGTGTTGTTTAAGGATCTTAATTATCATAGTGTATTTGAAAGAGTTAGAAACTCTTAAGACAACTTTGACATCTATATATATTTGCATTAATCTTTTTTTATTTTGAGATTACATTTATTTATCACGTTGTTGCATCGATCTTTTAATTATGTAATATTGTTATTTATTTTTATGTTTTAGTAAATATGTATTTTATTATTTTCAATTAATATTTAACGTCATTTTCATCAAAAAAATTAAATATTATGTTATTTTGCATTATAAAATTTATAATATTTAATAAATTATTTATTGCATTAATATATTTAATACTAATGACTAAATTAATAACTAAATATATAACTACATGACTAAATATATGACTAAATTAGTGATTAACATTTATACTAAATTAATGACTAAAGTAATGATCAAATATACAACTAAATGAATGACTAGATTAATGATTAAATCAATGACCAAATATATGAAAAAAATAATAACCAAAATTAATGACTAAATCGACGACTAAAGGGTGAACCCACAATAGCGGGTTACACTTTTTTGCCTCAACGGACACTGAACTCTACATTTTGAAAAACACTTTCAAATTCAGATGCATATTATCATTAAACTATTTGAAATCGGAAGATGAAGTAAATCAGAGTCTTTTAGGATTTTTTGTCTAGATTCTAAATATATTTTTTGTTTTTATTTTTGAATTGATTTGAATGATTTTTTGTTTCTCCCACAAAAACTGGTATATTGATAAAAATATCATTTTCAAAGAGTTACATTGTTTTCATAGAGCATAACCTTTTTTTCTAAAATAGATATCAATATGCTTCTTTTGAATTTAGCTTTGTAACATCCATACGGAGGGCATACAATTGGTTTGACAACATTATCATGATAATTTCATATTTTATTAACATTTGAAGTTGACTAAATCATAATTTTGACATACCTTGACTACATAGCTTATAAATTTTCATTTATTTATCTAATTTCAATTTTTTTTGAGAGAGAAAGTAGACTCAAAGATGTAGGGCACTGTTATTTTTCAAAAAAAAACTCTCTTTTCTCCTCAAAGGTTTATATTTGATAAGAAACCTACATTCGATTAACATAAAAAAATATACACATAATAAACTAAAAAATTGTCAAATCTATAATCGTTAGAAAGATCATTTGGTGTACTTGTGCTATGAAAAAGGATGTCTCCTTATTGTTCCATTTGAGCCCTGTGATTGAGCCCAAAAGCCATGAAATGTTCAAAATTTTGTAAAACTCTACAAATTGCCCTTACTTAGGTACTTTCGATCGAAAATAAATACTTTCAATTGAAAGTACCATCTATCGAAAGTACTTGAATGGTTTGACGTGGGTTAATCCATTTAGAAAATTAATTTTGATAGAAAGTTATAAATGACTTTCTATAGAAACCTATGTCGTCCAATTTGGTGCCATTCTGGGTTAATAATGATTACATATCAATAAATATATGTTTTTCTCATCTTATTAATTTGAAAGCTGCAAAAAAATCACATTTTGGAGAAGGAAGACTTTTGAAATTGTATTTTTTAAAATTTTGTCAAAATTTAGTGGAACAATTTTGCAAAGTGATGGGAAATAAAAAGAGAAGGTTAAATAAGAGTACATAACATTATTCAGAAGGGACTGAACAAACACTATGTGAAGAAGCACAAGAAAGATAATTATCTTAGGAAACAAGGTATCTCTCTCTCTCTAGATATTTTAAGTTGATGGTTAGGACTTGTCTTAATGAAACATACAAGCATGATATTGCAATACCTAATTAGACCTAATTTGATAAATAATAACTGATTAGACTTAATATGACTAATTAGACATAATAAGACCTAGATAAGACTAATTAGACCTAATAAGACTAAGAAGACATAATTATATACCTAATTAGACCTAATGTGAGTATTATGACCCCTTAAAACCTACTATTCAACCTATTATGACCTAATATGAGTAATATTTGATGATTTAGGATCTAATATGAGTAATAAGACCCAAATTAGGACCTAATATCATTAATAGGATGGGCCTCAGACATAAGACTAATTAATGTTGAACCTAATAAGACACGTAACTAGTCCTAAGTATACCTAATATGAGTAATAGGACCCCTTAACACCTAATTAGACATAATAGCTGATCTATTATGACCTAATTTATTAAATTTAGTAATAAGACATAAGAGTACCCCTTAAGACCCAATACTTGACTAGTTAACATTAGTAATTTAAGATTTAATTATACCTTTAATAAGACTAATTAACACCTAATATGGGTAATAGGACCTGCTAGTACACCTAATATGAGCAATAGGACCCCTTAGGCATAATTAGACCTATTATGAGGTCTAATGTAGATAATATAAATCCTAAGGCCTAATTAGACTAATTAACCCCTAATAAGACCTAATAAGACCTAATTATACTAATTAATGTACCTAATACATTTAAGTAATATGACCTAATATAAGTAATAGGAACTAATATTGAATAGTAATAGTACCTAATTAGGGGCCTATTTATGAACTTAATAGGACCCCTTAGATGCAATTAGTCCTAATAAGCCCTAATTATCTACCTAATATGAGTAATAGGATCCCTTCTAGGTGTAATTAGATCTAATTAGACTAATTAACACCTAATATGGTTTTACTATGACCCCTTAAGACCTAATTAGACCCAATATTCTTAATAAGACCTAATTAGATGTAATTAGACTAATTAGGACCTAATTATACCTAGTTATCGAGGTTTATTAAGACCTATGATAGGGAATATGACCCCTTAAAACCTATTAGGACCTAATTAGATCCAATTAGACATATAAGGACCTAATTAGACCCACAAGTCCTATTAGGACCTAATTAAACCTAATTAAACCTAATTAGACCTATTAGGACCTATGATAGGTTATATGACCCCTTAAGACCCCATTAGACCCACTATGAGTAATATGACCCCTTAAGACCTAATAGCACCTAACTAGACCCAGTTAGACCTATTAGGATCTAATTATGTCTAATTAAACCTATTGTGACCTAATTAGACCTATTAGGACCTATGATAGGTTATATAACCCCTTAAGACCCCATTAGACCCACTATGAGTAATATGACCCCTTAAGATGTATTAACGCCTAATTAGACCCAATTAAAACTATTAGGACCTAATTAGATCCAATTAGATCTATTAGGACCTAATTATACCCAATTAAGCCTATAATGACCTAATTAGACCTATTATGATCTATGATAAGTTATATGACCCCTTAAGACCCCATTAGACCCACTATAAGTAATATGACCCCTTAAGACCTATTAGCACCTAATTAGACCCAATTAGACCTATTAGGACCTAATTATACCCAATTAAACCTATTAGGACCTAATTAGACCTATTAGGACCTATGATAGGTTATATGACCCCTTGAGATCCCATTAAGACCCACTATGAGTAATATGACCCCTTAAGACCTATTTACACCTAATTAGACCCAATTAGACCTATTATGACCCAATTAGATCTATTAGGACCTATTTATACCCAATTAAACCTATTATGACCTAATTAGACCCATTAGGACCTATGATAGGTTATATGACTCCTTAAGACCTATTAGCACCTAATTAGACCCAATTAGACCTAGTAGGACCTAATTAGACACAATTAGACCTATTATGACCTAATTATACCTAATTAAACCTATTATGACCTAATTATACCCAATTAAACCTATTATGACCTAATTAGACCTATTAGGACCTATGTTATGTTTATGACCCCTTAAGACCCCATTAGACCAACTATGAGTAATATGACCCCTTAAGACCTATTAGCACCTAATTAGACCTATTAGGACCTAATTAGACCCAATTAGACCTATTAGGACCTAGTTATACCCAATTAAAACTATTATGACCTAATTAGACGTATTAGGACCTATGATAGGTTATATGACCCCTTAAAACCCCATTAGACCCACTATTGTTAATATGACACCTTAAGACCTATTATCACCTAATTAGACTCAATTAGACCTAGTTAGATGCAATTAGACCTATTAGGACCTAATCAAACACAATTAAACCTATTATGACCTAGTTAGACCTATTAGGACCTATGATAGGCTATATGACCCCTTAAGGCCACATTAGACCCACTACTAGTAATATGAATCTTGAAGACCTATTAGGACCTAATTAGGCCCAATTAGACCTATTAGGAACTAATTATACCCAATTAAACCCATTAGGACCTAATTATACCCAATTAAACCTATTAGGACCTATGATAGGTTATTTGACCTATTGGGACTTATCTTATGATTAATAGGACTCTATACATAGGAAATTTCATTCAGGCTTTTGTTTAATAATTTTATCTTCATCCCAATTAAACCTATTAGGACCTATGATAGGTTATATTACCTATTGGGACTTATCTTATGATTAATAGGACTCTATACATAGGAAATTTCATTCAGGCTTTTGTTTAATAATTTTATCTTCGTATGTAGGAAATGCTCAAGAAGCATAAACTTATGAAGTTGGAGAAGGGTCATCGCAAGCTCAAAAAGACAAACCTTTAGAAGTTGGAGAAGGGTCATCAGAAGATCAACAAGCACAACCTTCAGAAGTTGGAGAAGGGTCATCACAAGCTCAAAAAGAACAACCTTTAGAATTTCAAACAAGTACATCTCTCTCTCTCTCTCTCTCTCTCTCTCTCTCTCTCTCTGACTCTTTCTCATTGTCTTGATTTAGTCTTTTTGTGGTGAAAATACATTTCGGGTCTCTTCCCTTAAGACTATTTTTGTTGTTTTGCACATAACCTTTGATGAAGAAAATGTTGGACAAGGGGAATCCCAAGTTGAAGTAATGGACTTTCGAGAAGGGTCATCCCAAGGTCAAATAAGTATGTGTCTCTCTCATTAGTTTATTAATTATTCCCTTTCACATGAGGCAGTTTCTACTTTTTTTATCAAGGTCCCCTTAAGATGAGCTATTAAGAGATTTTTTTTATTTTTTTTTATATCGAAGTACAATCAACATATGAGAATGTTAGTCTACCCCAATAGTTGAAGATAAAAACTAATCGTAAAAGCATAGATCATTTAATTGAAATGGATGTGGAAAAATTGAGAGATTATGCTAAATAACCCATAAATACTGCAAAGAGGGCATTGAATAAAAAGTCTAAGAAAATAATTGCATAATTTGAGAATCTTGATACACTTGAAAAACCCCAACTATTATCAATTAAACTTCTTAAAGATGAGTTAAAAGACCCATTAAAATTTTTGGATGTAGACAAAAGTTTGAAAAAGACAAAATCGTGTAACGTACAAAAAAAATATTTTTGAAAGTGTTAAGGATGGTTTGCATTCCATTGGGAAAACAACTAGATCTACAAATAAGTCCATTTCAATAAGAGTGATACTAATATCTATTTTAAATAAAAAAATGTCCCAAAAAAGATAAATTTCTTCACTTTCATCTTATATTGGGTACAATAGGAAGACAATAACACATTATTTGAAAAGGAGAATCAATTTGGATGATACTACATTGGAAGGTAATTAGGCACTAATGTTTAGAGCTCCTCACTCTAATAGGATTAAGGAAATAGTTAGGAACTTGGTTATGACATTTTGGACTGATCATACTCATCCTTCACCAAATAAAAGAGATGTTAGCAAGAAGAGGACTGGGTGCGATGGAATTATATATGTGTTTATGGTTAATTTCACATCTATATATGTTGTTGAACTTGTTTGTGAAATTTCAGTTATTGTGCAAGGAACTTATTTGAAGCAAATAAAAATACTTAAACATGGGATTTAGTTTATTGATTATAAACCAAAAAACAAGGTTTATCAATATAGCCATCTTGTAATTATCACTATTTTATCTCTTCATCCAGTGACAGGATGTAGCATTCGTAAGTGGAGACTGGATACTGATGACCATGAGAGAATATTAAATGTTACCCAAGAGTGAGCTAAACCACTTAATGTGGACTAAATCACACATGAAATATGATCTGTACTAAATTTGTCATGGGTGAGACCGAAGGTTTTCTTAGCTCCATTCTTTCCTACTGATTCCCGTAGTGAATGGAGAAATTTTCTAAATTTTAAATAATATCTCAAAAATATCTTAATGAGATGATTTATTACTTATCCAAGAATATGAATGTGTATCATGCATGTTGCAATACTTTATTTTTATCTATTTGTTTAATTAGGTCATGTTGATACTTATCTAGTTGGAATATGAATGTGTATCATGCATGTTTCAATACTTAATTAGGATACTTTATTTTTATAGTTGATTACATTAGGACACACGTGTTTTAAAAGTCCAATCAAATTATTGTTTTTTACTTATTGACCATGTCTTTTAAAAGGGATGCTTTATATCATCTAGATGTCAAACATAATATAACTTAGATCATCAATATTAAATATAAAGTACATGTTGAATGTAAGTATAAGTAAGATCATGAAATATAGATCTCAAGTATATATCATGTTAAACATCATTCATAGAATAAACTTACATATAACTTAGATCATCAAACATATAACTTGAATCATCAAACATGTATATAAATTAAACACATAGATTGAATTTATGTAAACATCACACATGTATAGAGTGAAAGTATATATAACACGTGAAACATAATTCATAGATCAAGTATGTTGAAAACATAGAGATTAAGTATTGTAAACATGAAGGGTATATGCACAAAGATGGGGGACCAAAAAGGTGCCACTTTTCTTTTTGGTCCCCCATCGACCATAGTGCATACGCACTAAAGTGCGTGCGCCCTATAGGGTGCACACGCTTTGTAAAACACTAAAAGGTATTTTTACAAAGTGCGTGCACCCTATAGTGCACACGCACTTTGTAAAAACATTATTTAGTGTTTGTTGCGATTGGGAAAGCTCATTTTTCTTTCCACAAACCCGCATTTGCAGCAAAGAAAGCCTTCCCAAGCGCGTATGTAGTATCATTTGGGCTTGCTGAATCCATATTTTTCATTCATTCATCCATCAAGTTGTATACAAAATGGCTCCATAACGTCGTCAAGATCGATTCGAAAGAAGAGGTAAGTTTTTTTATAGCCCATGCCTCTTATTTGTATTGAAATTTAAGTTTTGTTAAAATTTGTTTTGTTAAAATTTGTTTTCTTAGATTTTATGCACGTAATTAAGATTTTAAAATCTAGTTTTTTTAATTTCCAAGAGAAATAATCTCCCTCAACCAAACCCTCTGCCAAACCCTCCATCTCCTTATGAAGAAATGAATGAAGAAACAAATGAAGTAAATAACCAAGAAAATGAACCTCAATTGCATCCACCAATCGAGAAACCTCCTCTTGGAACACAAGAAAATTTGATGAACCAAATTAAAAGAGGGAAAAAAGAATTAAAATCTTTAATTAAGAGGTTAAAAGATTCTATTGGTACAAATCCTGGAAGGGAAAGACTTGGGAACTCATTGGAAGAAATATTGACCCGCGTAAGCTTGGTTAGTGGGAAAATTAATTTATGGAAGGATAAAAGAGAAGAACAAAAAAAATATTATACAAATAAATTATCTTATGCGGACATAAAAAAGAAAAAAATCACGAAAGATGACATTTGCAAACTCTTTAAAAAACCAAGGGACACAGATACTCTTAGAACTACAACAAGGAGGTTCCCAATTCATTGGTGCTTAAATGAAAACATTAAAAAAAACTTTTGGGAGAGATGGTGGATGGTCTTTGATTTGCCTCCATGTAACAATCATGAGGTTCCTATATATTTCTTGAGGAAACTCTATTGTGATTTTGTACTCAAGGATGTGCCAAATTATTTTAACTATCTAGATTCTCAGGGTAGAGGAGGGGGGTCATCATTTGATAGAGTGGGGGCACATCATGACCCTAATGCACCTAGGGTTCCTATTAGCAAGTCACAAGTAGATAATGTTACTATTCCCTCCGTTGTGAAGAAACATGTAGAGGCGGACACACTAGGCACGATTAGTGCTCTAACAGAGACTCTCATTTAGTGTGCCACTACTTTAATTGAGGGTGACCATGGTCAATCTTTGAGGGGGCATATTTTTTGGTCATGTGGATCCTTGTGCACATTTGGTACTATCAAGGGACCGATGACTGATGATTTTCTAAATATGACATTTAGCATTGACACACAGGTAAATATTTCCAAGTTCATTAAATTGCTTTCATCATATTTCATTTATAAAAGAATAACTAATTAATTTAGTATCTATTGATTATGATCAAATTTCAGGGCAAGACTGTCGGTGGTGGTGGCACTAGCACTAATCCTCCTATCCCCTTCTACACATTGTCATCAAATCCACAAGTATGTATCGAATAAAACATTTTATTTAATATATTTGATTATTATGTAATTATATGAATAATTGTATCATAACTTATTGTGCATGTGCATTAGACATTCACTGGTGGACCATCGATGTTCACAACAGATAACAAAGGGCATCGTGCCACTTTCCTTGAGGTATCTTTATTTGCATGTTAATTTGATTTACTTGATTATATTTAATTAATAAATGAATGAATAACTAAATTACTAGACAAATTATGATCAAAATCCAGAGGCGTGATGATCACATTCTTTCACATGTCAGTAGTACATTATTATATGAATGGTTATCTTATAATTTTCCATGTACATGTGCACTAGTTGAATGTTGGAGCTTCGACATCGACACCGCACACCAAAAGATGTGGTGGAACCTTCACGAACCTGTATCATTTACTCATTAGTAGGGTTGTAAAAAATATATGTAATCTTGATAACTACATAATACTTTTTTTTTTTCATTTTCAGTTATTGACATCAGAGACTCCTCCTTCTTTTTATGATACTTTGGATCATGGAGTAGTTGCATCAGTAGCTAGTTTTGAAGCACTGACAGAGGTATGAAAGAGATCACTTAATTTTAATTGTTATTTTAATAGTTTGTATTAAATTTTATAATGATATTCATGTATGTATTTTAATTATTATTTTGATCATTGTTGTAGGGACTTATTACTCTAGATCATCGGCATGCACCTTCGGTGGATGTGCATAGTGACTATTTGCTAGCGGTAAGCGAATATTCTATTTTATGTCATTGTATAATTCAATTTTGATGTATATTAGTTATTGATGCTTAAATTTTTTTTTATCAGCTTGAGCTACAGAAGAGTCTAGACAGGAGGATGAGTGAGCACACTCAGAAGACTACAACATCCACCGCATCTCCATCGATGCGACGATCGAAGACACCTTGAGATTTCTTTTCTTCCCCTGGCGGGAAAGGACTAGATTAGAGATATAGATTGTATGTCTATATGGCATTAGTGGACATATTTTTTGTATATTGTATAAGTGATATGTTTTACATCCATTTGGATTTGAGGAAGCCAGTTTAACTGTGTTGAAAATATTCAATGTATGACATTATTGGACATATATATTTGGCTTCATGCCCTACGAATATATATTTTTTATGTTTTAGGTATGCAATTCACATTTTTGGTGTATTGATGTATACTAATTTATGTTTATGTGGATGTCTTATGCTTTGTAAATTTCCCATGCCTTATAGTTATGCTTGTATGTTTATCGATGTATATTATTATTGTCACCCTAAGGAGACTAACTCGACAACATTCACTATCACCCTAAGAAGACATCATTTCAACAAATGGTTGACATCTTCTTGTCATGTTTAAATTCTCAAAAAATAATCTCCAAATATGATTAGCATTTCTTTGACAAGTACGCTTGGGAATCTTGTCAGACATTGCTTACAAAATGTTAGTATCAATATCAATCAAATATTTTGGCTTTCTATAAATAATTATAGGAGCATCAAAAATATTATGTGTGAATCGCGTACCATCTTGAGTGTCTTCAACATGAGATGATGTTGCACCTACACCTTGGGATGTAGAGAATGTTGTGCCTTCAACATGATAGAAGGGGGTACGTACACCTTGGGATGTAGACAATGGTGTGCCTTCAATATGATACAAGGGTGTTCCCACACCTTCAGAAGTAGACAATGGTGTTCCTTCAACATGATACAATGGTGTGCCTCCAACATTGGATGATGATGTCTATTCAACTTGGGAACTCATAGATGATATGCTCGAATCTTCATAATTCAATTATCTTTTTGCTTCCAATTCCAATTCTCTCTTACTTTGTATTGATGTTTCATGTTCCTCATCCAAAGAAAACTCTTATTCTATGGTATCCATTTTTTTTTTTTCACAAAGTTGTCTCATTCTTTCTCTTTTCTTCTCTTTGTCTCTTTCATGCTCATTCGGTGTTAAAGTCCTTGCTCATTTCCTTGGCATGATGATGATTTCTACATATGAATTGATTACAATTTTAAAAATATAATATAAATGTAAAACAATAAGTCATATTATAATATAAACCTCTTACAATATGACAAATTATAATATAAATTTATTATAATTATATCAAATTATCTATTGAACAAGTCTATATCATACCAATTATAAACCAAAACACTCTTTATTCACATTTGTAATGTAAAAAAATAAAAAAATAACCTCAATCGATAAATTTTGGTGATAATGATTAACTTTCACAATTCGATGTTGATTTTTAAACAAAAAGATGGTGCAAATTGATAGAATATGCTTCTTTGTCACTATCAACACCATGAAAAGTGAATATTTGTCGCATAACACACAGAACTCAAACAGCATATAGAAAAAGTGGGCATCTTTCATGAGATCTTTGACAAAGAAGACCATTTATTTTAGTCTTCCATAGCGCAAGCACGCTATAACGCATGCACCCTATGCAAAACTAAAAAGTGTTATGCATACTCTTTCATAGCACGAGTGTGCTATAGCACATGTGCCCTATGTAAAATAAGAGAGACAGACAGACAGACAGACAGACAGACAGACAGACAGACAAATAGATAGACAGACAGACAAATAGAGACAGAGATAGAGGCAAAGAGAGAGAGAGACACACACACACACACAGACAGATCTTCCTCTCACTCTGAATATTTCTCCTTACAATTGAAATCTATGACTTAAATAGGGTGCACACGCTATACGATGCATGCCCTATAGCGCGCATGCCCTATGGAAGTCATAGATTTCCATAGTGCATGCACTTGGTAAGGCATAGGAATTTACCAATCCTAAGGCTTGGATTTTCCTTGGAGATCCAACCCAAAGGCTTGGAGGATTCAAATAGGCCTGAGATGTGTTTTCCAGCAGACATACAAAAAATTGACAACTTTTTTGTGTGCTCTTCGTCAGGTTTACTCATGGTTCAATAACGTAAAAATTAGACGATGTGATATTGCAAATCTCTATGTTAGCTATCTAAGAATATAATTTATTTTGAATTATGATTATGTTAAGTTTTTCATCTCTAATTTTCTTTGTATGTATGTCCATTTTTTGTAAAAAAATGTGTAGTATTTTGGGCATAGATTTTGGCTCGTTCATCAAATTTTACAAGTTACATTTTTAGAAACTAGACTCCATTCGACACACTTTAAAAAAAAGAAAATTTGATTTTTGATTAGTTTTAAATGATTTCTAGGGGGA